>ML284811.1:40901-55769 GCA_005239495.1 Nicotiana undulata
TCTGTACAATTAAGTACATAAGTGTAGCATGAGTACATAATAAACAAATATGTACCCAGTGAGTATCCCGTCTAAACTCGAAGAAGTAGTGACGAGAGGTAGACGTGTTACTCACTAGGGTCGTCATCAATAATATGATTTAATGAATCTAAACAGTAATAACATTTATGGAAAGCAAGTAGACATGAAGCATCAGTATATAAAGATAACGATCTCCGTGCAAGGGCCAAGTAACAATATTTAACAAAAATCACAAGTTTCTTTCTCACAGAACAATTTAATTGGTAAGAATAATAATAAGACTCTTAATAAAGCACATAGCATATAATATGCCGAGGCGTACGGCCGAAGCGAAACAGAAATTTAAATGTGCAATGCCGAGGGTCGAGCGACACGAACCATAGATGCATCTACTACCTCGCTCGCGAATCGATCATGCCACACAGTTGACATAAATATAAGGCTACCCCGCTCACAAATTATACATGCGACACCGGTGCTCGTAGACATACACAGAATTATTAGGAAATTGAGGAATTTATCATGGATTATTCTTAAATTCAGGGATTTAAACACTCAAACTTACACATAGCTTCCAAAATTCTCATGTTAATTTCAAGGGTAATAAGCAACCAGGAACACAAGTTAGGATACAGGTAAGGCACGTGGAGGCATGCTTGTGAAGTCCTAAATTCTACCTGACACAACAGAGTAGTAGCTACGCACGGGCTCTCGTCACTTTGCGTGTGCGTAACCCCCGCAAATAAGGACAAACTCAATCGTTTACATTTACCTATGGGTACAATTCCCTCTTACAAGGTTGGAAAGAAAACTCACCTCGCGTAGAATCAACTTCTCGGTCAAGAACGCGCTCGAAACTCCAAATCTTACACCCAAGGACTCGAAACTAGTCAAATGATATATAAATACGTCAATGCATGCTCAAGGTATGGAAATTATCCTACTTATTTAGTAAATTCATTATTCTTGAAGAAATTCTAAAATACACCCCCGGGCCCACATGCTCGGATTCCGGAAATTTTCGAAGATAACACTCACCCATAGCCTAAGGGTCATTAATATATAATTTTTATATTATTTCATGGTAGAAAAGTGGTGAAATTCCCTAAAGTTCATCAACCCTAGGTTTTCACTCTATCCCCTATGATTTCCACTATTTAGATGTTAATCTACCTAAGTTTTGGTGTAATAATCTAACATTTTAGTAGAATTTACTTACCTCTTAGTATCTAGGTTGTGGAGAGTTCTTCCCAAGATCTCAAGTCTTCAATGGTGGTGAAGAATGGAAGAAATGAAGGAAATCTCGTGTTTAAGTGAAAGTGCACTACCTGGCCTACAAGGGTTCCGCACATGCGGCTCGAGGACCGCACCTGTGGAGTTGGACGGGAAAGACTGGGCCCGCACTTGCGGAGTTGGAGACCGCACATGCGGTTCCGCTCCTGCGGAATTAAATCCGCACCTGCGAGGCTGGGACCGCAGGAGCGGTCCCGCACTTGCGGCTGGGCAACTGCACCTACGGTCACACCAGATCAGGTGCACCAACTGCATTTTCAGCTGGTTTTTGGTCTCGTGTGGTGTCCGGGAGGCACCTGGGTCAACCCGAGCCCCCGTCCAATTATACCAACAAGTCCTAAATCATGATACGTACTCGCTCGAACCTTCGGAACACCCGAAACAATGCTAAATCTCGAAATCACCCCTCAAAACCCCTACAATCAAACTTAAGAATTTCTAAGTTCTTGAATTCAGTTTCAATGCGCCGAACCGACCTATACTACTCGGAATGACACCAAATTTTGCAGGCAAGTCATGAATGACATAACGGAACTATTCCCACTCTCGAAATTCCGTTCGGACCTCGATTACATAAAATCACGTTCCAAACCAAATTTCAAACTTAAGGAAACTCTATTTCGCTATCTGGCGTCGAAACGCTTCCGGGTCATCCAAAATCCAATCCGGACATACGTACAAGTTCAAAAACATCATACGAAGCTACTGGAATCGTCGAAACTTGATTCCGAGGTCGTTTACTCAAAATATTGACCAAAGTCAAACTTGGCTTTAAAAGCCAACCTTAAGGAACCAAGTGTTCCTATACTATTCCAAATACTTCCAAATCGTGAACCACCCATCCCCGCAAGTCACAAATCACGATAAGTCACTAAGGGAAGTATTATTTGGGGAATCGGGGTCCGAATACGCAAAACGACCGGTCGGGTCGTTACATGCTCGATTCTTATTTCATGAGGAATATAACTCTTATATACTGATACATTAGGGGTCATTTGATTTGAATAAGACTTAAGCCAGGATAAGTTATCATGGAATTAGTTATCCTGGTATTATTTTTTATCCACTGTTTGGTATGTTGTATTAAAAATGACAATTGCTTAATTTCTAAGAAGAAGGTATAAGTTATCCGGGAACTAATTACCCCACCCTCTACAAGGTATAAGTTATCCTAGTTTTTCATTATTTTATGCTTCTCCGTCTGTGTTTAGTCCTAAACCTAGCAGTAGTCGTGTTAAAAAAACAACTGAAAATGTAAAATTAGTGGGTGAAAAAGGCAACAATATTGATGCTTCGTCAGGAGATGGAACTCCCTACCAGTCATTACTCAACACAAATTACGAATCAGTCAAAGTAGGTGTTGATGTGAATGATAAGGGAAAAGGTAAAGTTGTTGAGGATTCTGAGTTAGGGGGAAGCCGACGTGAATTCGTGCCTGAAACAGAAACTAAACCAGTAGATGTTGATTGTAGCGATGATTCTCAATTAAAGAAGAAAAAAGATGGTGTCGCACCCAAGAAGGTAATTTTTAAAAATTGGTTTTAAGTGCATTATTGAATAAGATTTTTGAGTCTCAAGAAGTGAGATAATAATTATAGTNAGAAGAAAAAAGATGGTGTCGCACCCAAGAAGGTAATTTTTAAAAATTGGTTTTAAGTGCATTATTGAATAAGATTTTTGAGTCTCAAGAAATGAGATAATAATTATAGTTTTTGGGGGTTGTCATGAATAATAAATATATTCGAACCCCATTTTTTAGTTTCTGGTGCTGTAATTGTTATCATATGTTTCTTGGCTATATTCAAGTTACTGCTCCAATGGTTTTGGTTGTTGTTATGGGAATACTTTGCTTTCTTATATAAGTGATTACGTTTTTTATGATATGATTCCTTGTTAAATTCTAAGTCTCTGATTTTATTTGATAAAGAAAAAGAATATACAGGATTTTGCTATTGTTTTTGCTTGTATATGATGGTTTCCTTCGGAATATCCTGCTGAAATTAGTGTATTATTGTTGTTGGGAGAAGCTCTAGGATCATGACCTTTACTGATTGTTGTGTAAATTGAGTGTTAGAATATTTTTAGGGTGTTGGGAGCTTCATCTTTTTTTGTTCGATAGGGTCGGATGTGATGACCCAAAAGGTCATCTTATGTAAATTTAATTATGACTGTGTTCCGAGGCCCCAAAATCCTCCATCAATCTCACCTCGATATGCATGCACAGCCCGGACGCGTAGCCAGGAAGCCTTTATATGGAAACTTAATAAAGAGTTGAATTTATGATAATTAATTGAATAAAGTTGACTTTGGTCAACAATTTTGGTAAACGGACCCGGATCCGTGATCTGATGGTCCCGGTCCGTAGGAAAATATGGGACTTGGACGTATTCCCGAAATCGAATTCCGAGGACCCAAGTCCGAGAAATAAATTTTTAAAGAAAATTATTTTCTGAAAATAATAAAGGCTTATGAAACTGAACCTTGATGTGAAACTTGTGCTGCCGGGCCCGTATTATGGGTCCAGAGCCCGGAACAGGTTCAATATGTGTTATTTAAGTTATCTTTGAAATTTGATAAGAAACGGACTTGATTTGACGGGTTTTGGATCAAAATGGGAAATTTAGAGTTAGTGAAGTTTTGAGGATTTTCATAGAACTTGAAATTTGGTTTGGGAATGTGATTTTATGCAACCAAGGTCCGAATGCAATTCCGTGACTGGGAATAGTTCTGTTACGTCATTTATGACTTGTCTGCAAAATTTGAAGTCATTCCGAGTAGTATAGACATGTTCGGCGCAATGAAGTGAATTCTAGAATTGCTTAAGTTCTTAAGTTGATTCAATTTGGTTTTGGGGTTGAATTTTGATTTTGTTGTTGTTTTTCATGTTCCGAAAGTTCGAGCGAGTCCGCATCATGAATACAGACTTGTTGGTGTCTTTGAACGGGGTCCCGAAGGGCTCGGGTGAGTTTCGGACCCCTCGGAGTTAATTCCAAAACACCAGAATTTTTCTGTCTGGTTTTCTTCAGTGCGTTTGCAGGCAATCAGCTGCGATCGCACAAGAGGGTGGAACTGGGGTGGAAGAATGACTTGTGCGATCGCACAGGTCTATCCGCGATCGCACATGGTATGCTTTGACTGGGGTCTTTTTGTTCTCCGCGATCGCAGCCCTCACCCCCGCGATCGAACAAATCTGCCTACCCTTCCTGCCTGCTNTCGCCAACCTTCAGCTGCGATCGCACTTTTCTTCTGGAGGGCCCTGGGCAATTGCCCTGTGCGAACGCACTGGCCCAGCTGCGATCGAATAGTACAAGCAGCTGGGCAGTGTATTTTAATACGGGACCTAGCCCATTTTTTCCTCCATTTTCATCTTCCTCCCCAAGTTTTAGAGAGCTCTTCAAGGGACCTTCTTCAATTATTATCAAGGTAAGTAAATTCCATAGTTTCATGGTTATAACATCAATTCCTAATGAAATGCTCTTCTAAATTATCCTAAAAATTCATGGAAATTGATAGAAATTTTGGGATTTTGGGAAGTTATGAATTACCCATTTTTGCCATGAATTCTAGCAAGAACATGCATAATCATGATCCTTAAGCTCCGGGTAATTGACTCCTTCAAGAATTTTCGAAATCCGAACGTGTGGGCCTAGGGTCGAAATTCCGAAAACTGTCAAGAATGCTTAATTTTGGGATTCCTTGTTAATTCTCCTTCTTGGAACTGAAATTTATTCAATTATACCATGTTTTGCTAGTTACGAGCCGTCGAGAGTAGATTTCGAAGATTCGGGAGCATCCTTGATCCGAGGGGTGATATCGTCACGAGGTGAGTCTCCTTTCTAACCTTGTAAGAGGGAATTGTCCCCATAGGTATTCTATGTGTTGTATGTTTGTGTTTGGGGGCTACGTGCGTACCACGTGACGAGAGTCTGTACGTAGCGACTACTATTGTCACGTCCGGGTAGCTTAGGACCACAGCATGTCGTGTATTCTGCCTTAAATGAACTATATGCTTAGATTCATGCTTTTATATATGTTACCGTTTCCCTGAGCTTTAATTTACTTATATAATTGGAAAGGATTGTGGTGAAATGAACTTTACATTCTGTGTGCGCATGTTGTCGCTTCGTAATTTACATCCCGCGAGCGATATGTTATTTCCCTCACTCTTATGGGAGCGGGCCGTACGCCACGGCGGATCTATATTTTATAGTGCACTCTTGGTACGGGCCGGTCGATCCCCGACAGTGCACCGGGATTTAATTAAGAATGCACTTTTGGTGCGGGCCGGCTGATCCCCGGCAGTGCATGGACGAAGTTACACTATGATATGATATGATTACATTGATAGACGCACTCTTGGTATGGTCCGGTCGATCCCTGGCAGTGCGTAGGCGGGATTATTGTTAAGCATGCACTCTTGGTACGGGCCGGTCGATCCCCGGCAGTGCATAGCTATTTCTTTCTCATGACTCCGACCGGTTGTCTTACTCATGTGTGTGCATGTCTGTTTGGTACCGTTTTCCTGATTTGTGATTTGACAGATGTTTGGGAAGAGGGACAAGTAAGTTGTTATTGCTTTCAATATTAATTTGGAAACTCTGTATTCTCCTTGCAACTGTGGTGCACTGTTTACATGTCTACTGCTTTCCTTATATCCTGTTTATACTATCACTGTTGGACCTTAGTGAGTATCGAGTCGACCTCTCGTCACTACGTCTTCGAGATTAGGCGGGATACTCACTGGGTACATATTTATTTATGTACTCATGCTGCACTTTCTTTTCTTCTGCACTTGACTGTACATGTCCGGAGGCTGGTATACCTGATTATCAGGCCGGTGCTAGGTATTGATCGCGTGACTATACTTCACGGTGAGTTTCTCTTCCTAGCGACTTCCTGGGAGCACCCTGGAGTTTCTTTTGTCATATTCTCTTCCTATTTCATTCAGACTGAGGCTCTGTATATATTTTAGACATTGTATATTCAGTAGTTGCTCGTGACACTCGTGACACTAGTTCCTGGCACACATATAGTTTGTATTTTGGGTTTGGGTTGTGTATCTATATATGTGCTTCGGTTTGGCCCTGGGACTTTATATTTTCATGATTTTTAATGTCGTATCATGCTAGAAATATGTTAATTGTTTAAAATTAGTAGTTTTCAACATGTTTAGATCAGACGGGCAAGGGGATAACACCTAATGTCTTCTATATTGGCTTGCCTAACCCCGTTGTTGTGTGTCATTGCGACCTGAATTAGTATTGGGGTCATGACAACGTGGTATCAGAGCTTTAGGTTCACGTAATCTCACGAGTCACGAGCAAACCCAGTAGAGTCTTGCGGATCGGTACAGAGACGTCTGTACTTATCTTCAGGGGGCTATAGGGTGTTAAGAAACACCTCCTTGTTAAGATCCTATCGTGCAATCTATGATGTACTCAAATTTATCTTCTACTCTCTCACAGATGGTGAGGACGCATGCTTCTCATGTTCCTGATCTAGGGGAGGCCGCTGCCCCCGCCACTTGAGGCCGTGGTAGGGGCAGGGGTAGGGCTCATGTTCGAGGTAGGGGACGAGGGCGTCCCAGAGTTGTACCAGTTGCATTGCTTGAGGATCCTATTATCGAGGAGCAGGATGAGTTGCCTCCAGTTGCTCCTGCTTCTGCGGATTTTATGACGGCGCCAGGCTTCCAGGAGGTCATGGGCCGCATGTTGAGATTTATGGACACTATGTCCCTGGCAGGCGTACTTCCAGCAGACCCTGCTATTTCCCAGGCGGGAGGGGGAGTTCAGACCCCTACCGCTCAGGCCACCAGACAGGCAGCAGCACACCACACTCTGAGTACACAGCCCGTGGGTGGAGTTCAGCCTATCGTAGCACAGCCAGATCCCAGGCCAGTCGCAGAGGGTGACCAACAGAAGATGCTTGATAGATGGACCCGACTTCGCCCTCCAGTCTTCGGGGGATAGAGGGGTGAGGATGCCCAAGATTTCATCGACAGGTGCAGGGACAGACTGCACAATATGAGGATACTAGAGTCACATGGGGTGGACTTCACCACATTTCAGCTTGAGGGCAGAGCTCGCCGCTGGTGGCAGCCCTATGTTCTTAGCAGGCCAGCGGATTCTCCTTCTGTCACTTGGAGTCAGTTCACCCAGCTATTCTTGGACAGATACATTCCACCGTCTGAGAGAGAGGAGCTTCGGGGTCAGTTTGAGAGGTTAGAGCAGGGGACGATGTCCGTGATGGATTATGAGGCGAGGTTTTTAGAGTTATCCCGCCATGCTCTTATGATATTGCCCACTGATGCCGAGAGGGTGCGGAGATTCGTGGCAGGTTTACATCCGGGTATCAGGATCTCCATGGACAGAGAGGTAGAGATGGGTACCCCATACCACCTTGTAGTCGAGATAGCTTGACGGATTGAGGATTACCGTATGAGGAGCAGGGAGCAGGGTCAGTAGGACAAGAGGGCCAAGTTCACAGGTAACTTCAGGGGTGCTCCAGCTAGGGGCAGAGGTCAGTTCGGAGGCGGTCAGTTCAGTAGGCCTTCATATTCAGCACCTACACTACCTCCCAGGGGTGTTTCAGCGAGGCCTCAGTTTAGTGCCATACCAGAGCACTCTTACCATCCACCCGCCATCCAGGGTGCACCCAGCGGTTACTCCAGCCGTCAGAGATCCTCCGATTCCTATTTCATGCCTTGTTAGATGATTCTTACCGCCCTCCAGTTATTCAGTGTTCTTCTTCTTCGAGAGAGCCGACTATGGCACCTAGAGGTTATTTCGAGTATGGGGCGCCGGACCATATGATCAGGCAGTGTCCCAGGTATCGGGGCAAGGCCGTTCAGCAGAGTCACCAGCCTATGATTTCAGCACCAGCAGTTCGACCACCTAGGGGTGGGGGTCAAGTTGGCAGGGGCCGTCCTAGAGGGGGAGGTCAGTCAGGAGGGGGTCAGTCAGCTCCAGCTCGTTATGGAGGAGCTCAGTCTTCGGGTGCTTCAGCCAGATTCTATGCTATTCCAGCCAGATCATACGCAATGGCCTCAGACGCTGTGATTACAGGTATTATTTCAGTCTGTGGTAGGGAGGCTTCAGTGTTATTAGATCTAGGGTCTACGTATTCATATATCTCAGCATTGTTTGCTCATTTTCTGGATGTTCCTCGTGAGACCTTGGGTTCTCCTTTGTATGTGTCCACTCCTATGGGCGATTCTGTGGTGGTAGACCGGGTCTACCGATCTTGTGTGATTACCTTCTGTGGACTTGAGACTAGAGCCGACCTGTTATTGCTCGATATGGTTGATTTCGAGGTTATTTTGGGCATGGATTGGCTATATCCTTATCATGATGTGTTGGATTGACATGCTAAGACAGTTACATTAGCCATGCCTGAGTCGCCGAGGTTAGAATGGAGGGGTTCTTCAGTTAGTGCATCCAGCCGGGTCATTTCCTATATGAAGGCTCGACACATGGTTGGGAAGAGTAGCTTAGCTTATCTTGCTTTTGTGCGAGACACCACCGCCGAGTCTCCTACCATTGATTCAGTGCCTGTCGTTCGAGAGTTTCCGGATGTGTTCCCTTCAGATCTTCCAAGCATGCCTCGAGATCGAGATATAGACTTCTGCAATGATTTGGCTCCAGATACTCAGCCTATTTCTATTCCCCATTATCGTATGGATCCTAAGGAGCTAATGGAGTTGAAGGAGCAGCTTGAGGAGTTGTTGACCAAGGGGTTCATCAGGCCGAGTGTGTGGCTGTGGGGTGCTCCAGTCTTATTTGTGAAGAAGAAGGATGGGTCTATGCGGATGTGCATTGACTATCGTCAGCTAAATAAAGTGACCATCAAGAATAAGTATCCTCTGCCGCGCATTGATGATTTGTTTGACCAGTTGCAGGGTGCTCGTGTGTTTTCTAAGATTGATCTGAGATCGGGTTATCACCAGTTGAAGATTCGGGCTTCTGATGTTCCGAAGGCGGCATTTCGCATCAGATATGGCCATTATGAGTTCTTAGTGATGTCCTTTGGCTTGACCAATGCCCCAGCAACATTTATGGACTTGATGAATAGGGTGTTCAGGCCGTTTATCAACTCCTTCATTATTGTTTTCACTGACGATATACTGATCTACTCACGAAGCCTTGGTGAGCACGAGCAACATTTGAGAGTTGTGCTTCAGACCTTGGGAGAGCAGAAGCTATATGCTAAGTTCTCCAAGTGCGAGTTCTGGTTAGAGTCTGTGGCATTTCTGGGACATGTGGTTTCCGGAGAGGGTATCAAGGTTGATCCGCAGAAGATTGAGGCAGTTCAGAGTTGGCCGCGTCCTACTTCAGCTTCAGAGATCAGGAGTTTTCTGGGTTTAGCAGGTTATTACCGTCGATTCGTTGAGGGATTCTCCTCTATTGCAGCTCCACTGACTAGGTTAACTCAGAATAATGCCCCGTTTCGATGGTCAGATGATTGTGAGGCGAGCTTTCAGAAGCTTAAGGCAGCATTGACTTCAGCACCAGTTCTATCATTTCCTTCCGAGTCAGGGATATATACTGTATATTGTGACGCTTCACGCGTCGGGTTGGGATGTGTGTTGATGCAGGATGGCAGAGTTATTGCTTATGCTTCATGGCAGCTGAAGGTTCATGAGAAGAATTATCATGTACACGACTTGGAGTTGGCGGCGATTGTTCATGCGTTAAAGATATGGCGGCATTACTTGTATGGTGCATCCTGTGATGTCTACACTGATCACCGTAATTTGCAGTACTTGCTTAAGCAGAGGGACCTTAATTTGAGGCAGCGGAGGTGGCTTGAGTTGTTAAAGGACTATGATCTTACTATTTTGTACCACCCGGGCAAGGCGAATGTAGTAGCGGATGCTTTGAGCAGGAGAGCAGCGAGTATGGGTAGTTTGGCCTACATTACAGCTGAGGAGAGACCTTTAGCCTTGGACATTCAGTCCTTGGCCAATCGCTTGGTGAGATTGGACCTTTCAGAGCCTCGTCGAGTTCTAGCTCATGTGGTTGCTCAGTCTTCATTGTTGGGTGAGATTAAGGCTCGGCAGTTTGATGATCCACGTCTGGCAAAGCTTCGGGATATGGTGGTCCAGGGTGGATCCAAGGAGGTTACCTTAGGCGAGGATGGTGTTCTGCGACTTCAGGTCCGATTGTGTGTTCCTGATATTGGTGGCCTGAGGGAGAGGATTCTAGCAGAGGCACACAGTTCTCGGTATTCTATTCATCTAGGAGCGACGAAGATGTATCGTGATTTGAAGCAGCATTACTGGTGGAGGCGGATGAAGAAGGACTTTGTTCAGTATGTGGTCAGCTGTCTTAATTGTCAGCAGGTTAAGTACGAGCACCATAGGCCAGGAGGCTTGTTTCAGCAGATGCCCATTCCTCAGTAGAAATGTGAGCGCATCACCATGGACTTCGTGGTTGGGTTGCCTTGGACGTTGCGGAAGGTTGACGCGATTTGGGTCATTGTGGATAGATTGACCAAATCGGCGCATTTCATTCATGTGGCTACTACTTATACGATAGAGAGGCTGGCTCAGATTTATATTCGAGAGATTGTCCGATTGCATGGTGTGCCGGTGTCTATTATATCAGATCGAGGTCCTCAGTTCACTTCGCACTTCTGGAGAGCTTTGCACAGCGAGATGGGTACTCAGATAGACCTCAGTTCAGCATTTCACTCTCAGACTGATGGCCAGTCGGAGCATACAGTTCAGATTTTGGAGGATATGCTCAGAGCTTATGTGATTGATTTTGGAGGTCAGTGGGACCAGTTCTTGCCTTTGGCGGAGTTTGCGTACAATAACAGTTATCAGTCCAGCATCGAGATGGCTCCATTCGAGGCTTTATATGGTCGGCGATGTCGTTCTCCTATCGGGTGGTTTGAGCCTGGTGAGGCCAAGCTATATGGCACAGATCTGGTGAGAGATACTTTGGAGAGGGTGAAGATTATTGAGGAGAGGCTCCGCACAGCACAGTCTAGACATAAGAGTTACGCAGACCAGCGGGCACGTGATGTAGCATTCATGGAGGGAGATAAGGTTATGTTGAAAGTTTCGCCGATGAAGGGCATTATGAGATTTGGGAAGAAGGGCAAGTTGAGTCCCAGGTTTATAGGCCCTTTCGAGGTGTTGAGGCGGATCGGAGAGGTTGCTTATGAGCTCGCTTTACCTCCAGCCTTATCAGGAGTTCATCCAGTTTTTCACGTATCCATGCTTCGGAGGTATCACGCTGAATTCTCGCATGTGGTTGATTACAACACTATTCAGTTAGATGAGAAGTTGGGCTTCGAGGAGGAGCCAGTTGCTATTATTCATAGGCAGGACCGCCAGTTGAGATCTAAGAGAGTTTCTGCCGTAAAGGTCCAATGGAGGGGCCAACCAGTCGATGAGGCGACCTGGGAGTCCGAGGAGGACATGCGAAGTAGGTATCCACAGCTATTCAGCACTTCAGGTGCGATGTTACGTCCGTTCGAGGACAAACGTTTGTTTTAGAGGGTGAGATTGTGATGACCCAAAAGGTCATCTTATGTAAATTTAATTATGACTGTGTTCCGAGGCCCCGAAAGCCTCCGTCAATCACACCTCGATGTGCGTGCGCAGCCCGGACGCGTAGCCGTGAAGCCTTTATGTGGAAACTTGATAAAGAATTGAATTTATGATAATTAATTTAATAAAGTTGACTTTGGTCAATATTTTTGGTAAACGGGCCCGGATCCGTGATCTAATGGTCCCGAAAGGTCTGTTGGAAAATATGGGACTTGGGCGTATGCCCGGAATCGAATTTCGAGGACCCAAGTCCGAGAAATGAATTTTTAAAGAAAATTGTTTTCTGAAAATAATAAAGGCTTATGAAAATGAACCTTGATGTGAAACCTGTGCTGCCGGGCCCGTATTATGGGTCTGGAGCCCGGAACAGGTACAATATGTGTTATTTACGTTATCTGTGAAATTTGGTAAGAAACGGACTTGATTTGACGGGTTTCGGATCAAAATGGGAAATTTAGAGTTAGTGAAGTTTTGAGGATTTTCATAGAACTTGAAATTTGGTTTGGGAATGTGATTTTATGCTGCCGAGGTCCGAATGTAATTCCGAGACCGAGAATAGTTCTGTTACGTCATTTATGACTTGTCTGCAAATTTGAATTCATTCCGAGTAGTATAGACCCGTTCGGCGCAATGAAGTAAATTCTAGAATTTCTTAAGTTCTTAAGTTGATTCAATTTGGTTTTGGGGTTGAATTTTGAGTTTCGTTATTTGTTTTTCATGTTTTGAAATTTCGAGCGAGTCCGCATCATGAATAAAGACTTGTTGGTGTATTTGAACGGGGTCCCGAGGGGCTCGGGTGAGTTTCGGACCCCTCGGAGTTAATTCCAAAACACCAGAATTTTTATGTCTGGTTTTCTTCACTGCGTTTGCAGGAAATCAGCTGCGATCGCACAAAAGGGTGGACCTGGGGTGGAAGAATGACTTGTGTGATCGCACAGGTCTATCTGCGATCGCACAAGTCTATCCGCGGTCGCACAGGGTATGCTTTGACTGGGGCCTTTTTGTTCTCCGCGATCGCAGCCCTCACCCCCGCGATCTCACAAAGCTGCCTACACCCCCCCCCCTGCTGCTACTCTCTGTGATGGCCAGCCTTCAGGTGCGATCGCACTTTGCTTCTGGAGGGCCCTGGGCAATTGCCCTGTGCGAACGCACTGGTCCAGCTGCGATCGCATAATACAAGCAGTTGGCAGTGTATTTTAATACGGGACCTAGCCCATTTTTCCTCCATTTTCATCTTCCTCCCCAAGTTTTAGAGAGCACTTCAAGGGACCTTCCTCCATTATTATCAAGGTAAGTAAATTCCATAGTTTCATGGTTATAACATCAATTCCTAATGAAATTCTCTTCTAAATTATCCCAAAAATTCATGAAAATTGATAGAAATTTAGGGATTTTGGGAAGTTATGAATTATCCATTTTTGCCATGAATTCTAGCAAGAACTTGCATAATTATGATCCTTAGGCTCCGGGTAATTGATTCCTTCAAGAATTTTCTAAATCCGAACGTGTGGGCCTGGGGTCGAAATTCCGAAAACTGCCAAGAATGCTTAATTTTGGGATTCCTTGTTAATTCTCCTTCTTGGAACTTAAATTGATTCAATTATACCATGTTTGGCTAGTTACGAGCTGTCGTGAGTAGATTTCGGAGATTCGGGCGCATCCTTGATCCGAGGGGTGATATCGTCACGAGGTGAGTCTTCTTTCTAACCTTTTAAGAGGGAATTGTCCCCATAGGTGTTCTATGTGTTGTATGTTTGTGTTTGGGGGCTACGTGCGTACCACGTGATGAGAGTCCGTACATAGCAACTACTATTTTTCACATCCGGGTAGCTTAGGACCACAGCATGCCGTGTATTCTGCCTTAAATGAACTATATGCTTAGATTCGTGCTTTTATATATGTTACCGTTTCCCTAAGCTTTCATTTACTTAAATAATTGGAAAGGATTGTGGTGAAATGAACTTTACATTCTGTGTGCGTATGTTGTCGCTTCGTAATTTACATCCCGCGAGCGATATATAATTTCCCTCACTCTTATGGGAGCAGGCCGTACGCCACGGCGAATCTATATTTTATAGTGCACTCTTGGTACGGGTCGGTCGATCCCTGGCAGTGCACCGGGATTTAATTAAGAATGCACTTTTGGTGCGGGCCGGTCGATCCCTGGCAGTGCATGGACGAAGTTATACTATGATATGATATGATTACATTGATAGACGCACTCTTGGTATGGGCCGGTCGGTCCCCGGCAGTGCGTTGGCGGGATTATTGTTAAGCATGCACTCTTGGTACGGGCCGGTCGATCCCCGGCAGTGCATAGCTATTTCTTCCTCATGACTCTGACCGGTTGTCTTACTCCTATGTGCGCATGTCTGTTTGGTACCGTTTTCCTGATTTGTGATTTGACAGATGTTTGGGAAGAGGGACAGGTAAGTTGTTATTGCTTTCAATATTAATTTGGAAACTCTGTATTGTCTTTGCAACTGTTGTGCACTGTTTACATGTCTACTGCTTTCCTTGTATCCTGTTTATACTATCACTGTTGGACCTTAGTGAGTATCGAGTCGACCTCCCGTCACTACTACTTCGAGATTAGGCGGGATACTCACTGGGTACATATTTATTTATGTACTCATGCTGCACTTTCTTTTCTTCTGTACTTGACTGTACAAGTCCGGAAGCTGGTATACCTATTTATCAGGCCAGTGCTAGGTATTGATCGCGTGACTATACTTCACGGTGAGCTGCTCTTCTTGGCGACTCCCTGGCAGCACCCTGGAGTTTCTTTTGTCATATTCTGTCATGACCCAGAATCCTAATCCGGGTCGTGATGGCGCCCAACGACGGGGTTAGGCAAGCCAACACAAATTACACTAAGTGATACCCTTCCCATCTAATTAAACAAGTCAACATTTACAAATTTTAAACAGTTAAACATGATGATAGCTTGACATGGAAATAAAGCATATGCATGCCTGTACAACCCAAACCCAAAA
>ML284812.1:0-17040 GCA_005239495.1 Nicotiana undulata
TCTCGATCACTGATAATATGCCTTGGTAAGCCCCAATACTTCACTACGTTCTTAAAGAATAGTCTCGCGGCTTCCTTGGCAGTGCAACCTGGTGAGGCGGGCATGAAGGTGGCATATTTGGAAAACATATCCACCACCACCATAATAGTACCATAACCGTCGGACTTCGGTAGGCAAGTGATAAAGTCCATAGTCACGCTCTCCCATGGACGTTCTGCAACTGGTAGTGGCTCCAAAAGTCCTCCAGGTTTTTGTTGCTCAACCTTGTCTTGTTGACAGACAAGACAAGTCTGCACATAACACTCTATGTCATCTTGCATGCGTGGCCAATAGTAGACTGACTCAACCAAGGCCCTAGTGCGACGTTGGCCTGGATGACCAGCCCACATTGTGTCATGACTCTCCCTTATGATCCGCCGTCTAATGTCTCCAAACTTAGGCACGTAGACCCGCCGACCTGTGGTAAGCAGTAGGCCGTCTTCGACCCAAAAACGTCTCGTATTGCCCTGGTTGGCTAACTAGATAAGTTGTTTGGTTGTTGGATCATGCTGCATGCCTTGTTTTATAGCCTCACGAATGTCCCACCTTGTTGAAGTGATTTCTGCAAGTTCGGCTTTTCGGCTCAAGGCATCGGCTACAACGTTACCTTTGCCCGGCTTATACTCCAGCACATAATCAAATTCGGCCAAGAAATCATGCCACCTAGCTTGTTTTGGTGTGAGCTTTTTCTGCATCTGAAAGTAGCTAGTAGCCACATTGTCAGTCTTGACCACGAATCTCGACCCGAGCAAATAACATCTCCATGTGCGAAGGCAATGCACAATGGAAGTCATCTCCTTCTCTTGCACCGTGTAACGCCACTCCGTCTCATTTAACTTGCGGCTCTCAAATGCTATGGGATGCTTATCCTGCATCAAGACACCACCAATGGCAAAATCTGAGGCATCTGTATGCACCTCAAATGTCTTGGAAAAGTCAGGTAATGCCAAGACTGGCTCCTCTGTTACAGCTTCCTTAAGACATTCAAACGCCTTTTGACAATGCTCCGTCCAAACCCATGACTTGTTCTTCTTTAGCAACTCAGTCAATGGTGCGGCCTTTTCTGAGTAGCCACTAATGAACCGACGATAGTAGTTAACAAGGCCAAGGAAGGATCTCAACTTAGTTACCTTTGTAGGTTCCTCCCACTCCTGTATAGCTCGTACCTTAGCCTCGTCCATGCGTAGCTCGCCATTGCTAATGACATGGCCCAAGAAGTGCACCTTTGATTGTGCGAACTCACATTTCTCCCTCTTGATGTATAGCTCGTTCTCCCGCAAGACTTGGAAAACCTTCCTTAAGTGCTCCATGTGCTCCTCTAAGGTGTTGTTGTAGATGACTATGTCGTCTAGGTAGACTACTACGAACTGATCAAGGTAGGGATGAAAAATCTTGTTCATAAGGGTGCAAAATGTGGCCGGTGCATTGGTTAAGCCGAAGGGCATCACCAACCACTCAAAGGCTCCATATCTCGTCACACATGTTGTCTTCGGCTCATCCCCTTCTGCGATGCGAACCTGGTAGTAGCCCTTGCGAAGATCCACCTTGGTAAAGTACTTGGCTTGCCCAAGTCTATCGAACAAGTCAGCAATGAGTGGGATCGGGTACTTATTCTTCACTGTGACCTTATTAAGTGCTCGGTAGTCTATGCACAAGCGCAGCGACCCATCCTTCTTCTTCTGGAACAATACTGGTGCGCCAAAAGGTGCCTTTGATGGGCGAATGTGACCAGCATCTAGAAGCTCTTTCAATTGTTTCCTGAGCTCCTGTAGCTCAGGCGGTGCCATACAATATGGGTCAAATGCGGGTGGCTTAGCCCCTGGCTCCAGCTCAATCTTGTGATCCACCTCTCGCCTTGGCGGCAAGTGCTTAGGCAACTCCTCGGGCATGACATCTTTGTTTTCCTCGAGCAACTTCTCTATGCAAGGCGGCAGTATCTCTTGAAAATTCTTGTCCTCCTCTAAACTTGAAATGGTTGCCAGGAACGTTGGCCCCCCCTTCTTGATCCCCTTGACAATCTGTATGGCTGATAGTTGTGCTTGGATCTGTCTATGTGGCATAGTCATTGTAGGTACCATGCAAGCACCTTCTCGCTCCATAACCAAGAGACGTTGGAGGTAGGGGTCGATCAAAGTATGACAATGTCTAAAGAACTCTTGCCCCAGTATGATGTCAAAGATATCCATAGAGGTTACGGTAAAGTTTGTCATACCTTCCCATGTTCCCAATTTGACACCAACGCCGTTAGCTACCCCACTAGCATTTTGTAGCTCGGCATTCACGGTCTTGACGCGAGAGTTGGTTGGAGAAAGCTTCAATCCTAGTCTCTTTGCGGCAGCCTCAGTCACGAAATTATGAGTTGCTCCAGTATCCACCATTGCACGAGCGGGCTTGTTGTTGATGGTGAGATCCACGTACTGATTGCCATTCTCGGTAGGTTGGATATCTTGCTTCATGACAGCACCACATAATCCGATCATACCCAACTGTGTGGTTCCCGAATTCTCTCATTACGGCTGCTCCTTTCGTTCACGGACCTTGGCACTAAGGCTCTTGAGGTCGGGACAATTCCTGAAGTTGTGCGGCCCTCCACATATATAGCATCCCTTCTTCTCGGCCTGCGCCTTCTTCTCGGCGTAGCCCTGACGTCCACTCGACTTTCTGGAATCTTGAGTTTTGTAGTATTGTTGGTGTATCTCCTTGCCTTTGCCACGATCTCCCCCACCTTTGACATTGTTAACCTTTGACTCCTTGCCTTTGCCTTTGTCGTTTTTTGTCATGCCTGAAATCCATCAATGATTCAGCCTCCACTATGGCTTGGTCTATATCCGTGACTTGCCGACGTTGTAATTCTTGTTTAGCCCAATTCTGTAACCCGTCCATGAAGTGGAACAACAAGTCATCATTGGTCAGGTTGGGAATTTGAAGCATAAGGGTAGTGAACTGCTTGACATAGTCACGTATGCTCCCTGTTTGCTTCAACTCCCTAAGTTTGCGCCTTGCCTCATACAAGACATTGTTGGGGAAGAATTGTCTCTTGAACTCAGCTTTGAACTGATCCCACGTGCTAATAGTACATAGACCTTTATCCACGTCGGCCCTCTTTCTTCTCCACCATAACATGGCGGTCTCTGAGAGGCACAACACTGCAGTGTTGATCTTGGCCTCGTCGTCCCTCACTTTCCGTGCCTGAAGTAGTTCTCCAAGTGCCAAAGGAAGTTTTCCACTTCTTGTGCATCACGAACACCTTTGAACACCGGGGATTTGGGAGCCTCGATCTTGGCCTCCCTCGTCATTATAACATTGTTGGCTGCCTCAGCCACGCCAGCATTGACATGCTCCTCGAGTGAATCTATCTTTGCCTTCATGGCATCGATAGTACTTAAAGCCTCCATGAGTCTTCACTCTAAGGCAGTGATGGTTTGCCTTAGTTCCATCTCGGTCTGTGTACGTCCCTCCAAGTCATTTCGGATATTCTCAATCTCTTCAAGAGTGTGCTCCTCAAGAACGCTAAGGGTGCCTTCCATCTTACCCAAACGTTGACCAAAGATCTCCACGGCATCCATCCCTGCGTTCATCTTCATCACCCACTCTTTACCGAGCGAGACGTCCTCGGGAAGGACCTCCAATTCATCCCCGCTCGCCTCAGTGGCAGATGGTTCCTGGTATGTAAGCCCTACGCTTGACACAACCTCGGGTGGAACCTCCTAGCTCTTGTTGGTGGAATTCCTTTTTTTGTTACGGTCGCTCTTGCCAGCAACATCCTAAATGACGTTGGCTTGGGTGTTGGCAGCGTTAATTTCTCCGTCGTTCGCCATTCCCTTAGTTTCAACCTGCTCTGATACCACGTTGTCACGTCCTTAGTCGTTAACTAAGTACACGTGCGCCACTTGACAATTCACTCACGATCTTGCACAACTTGCTCACGTTCTTGCTATGCCAAGTCAGCCTTACTACACTCAAGATCGCTAAGAGAATGGTAGAAAGAACACAAGAGAATTGTTAAAGGAAGCTTTGTATTTGAGAGAGCTTGAATTGTTTTCTTGATGATTTACAAATGGATGGCCCCCTTTATATACTAGTCTCCTAGGGGCTAAAGTGTAAATATTAATTGTTACACAAGTCCCTAATATTTACAAATAAGTACACCCTCTAGAATTTTCTACAAGCCTAGAAGATTCTAAGGACTTCCCTAGCAATTCCATAAGGATCTAGGGTCTTCCAAAAGAGATGTCCATACTTCTCTAGAATCTTCTCACAAATACTAGCCTTCCTCTTATATAAGCTTCCACATGGCATTAATATATGCCAAATGGCGCCTACGTGGCATGATGATGTGGCGAGTCATCACATAAGTGTCCATTAACTATTTTCTTTCAATTCTCCATTGTTTTTCATCTATCTACAACTAAAATTCTAGGGTTTCATGGTAAGAATTGAGGATTTGGGTAGAGTTAGGGCTTTTTGTATAATTGGAATTCAGACCTCGTTTTGGGGTCGGATTTCGGAACTAATTACATATTCGGGATCATGGGTGAATGGGTGATCGAGGTTTGGTCTGAACCTCGTATTTTGACCAAGCGGGCCCGGGGTCGATTTTTTACTTTTTGGAAAAAATGATAGAAAACCTATAATTAAGCATTGGGGTTGGATCATTTAGCATTTATTGATGTTGTTGAGTTAATTATGTCTAGATACAAGTGAATTGGAGGCGAATTCTAAAGGGAAAACAGTGTTTGAGGCTTGAGTTTGGCCGTGGAATCCGAGGTAAGTATTTGGTCTAACCTTAGCTTGAGGGAATATGTGTTGTGTCCTAATTGCTACGTGTTAGTATTATATTCAACGTATAGATGTGGTGAAGAGTATCTATATGTTGGTGTCAAGCATGCCCGTGAGTCATATATTGTGATTTATATGATATTTTCATTAAGCACTACCTATGTATAATTTGATAATTATCCATGTTGATGGTATTCCCTTGGTATTGCCTATTGCTGAGTATTGGTTCAAGTTGAGAATTATTTCGTGAAGCTAATTAATTAAGCGAGATTGATTATAGTTGTTTCCCTTGCCGGGATGATATTGATTCTATTGTTGGCTCCCTTGCCGGGACGATTGGTTTCTGTTATTGTTTATATTGTTGATTTCCTTGTTGGGATGCTGTCATTTCATTGTTTGGGTGAGAAAGAGTGTAAAGCACGAAGGGTGATACCGTGCGTGATATTGTGAGTGAGTGTTAATGCACGAAAGGTGATGCCGTTCTGAAATTGTGAGTGTTAATGCACAAAGGGTGATGCCGTGCCATATTAATGAAATTAAAAGCACGAAGGTTGATGTCGTGCCATGATTATGAGAGAGTAAAAGCACGAAGGGTGATGTAGTGCCATTTCTGTTGATTCTATGGTGAGCATGAGAGTAAAACCACGAAGGGTGATGCCGTGTACTTGTCTTTGTGTTATTATTTCCGTTGTTTTAAGTTTGATATTTATTTTGTCACTTTACTTCGTTATTTTCATAACTGGATATTTCCTCCCCTCAGCATGTTTCCCCCTTCTTTTTGTATTAAGATTCTTAATTCTTGTTATTATTATTGTCTTTCGTATATGATTAAACTACACATGTTTATGTAGTTGTTGTGTCCTAGCCTCGTCACTACTTCGCCGAGGTTAGGCTCGACATTTACCAGTACATGGGGTCGGTTGTATTGATGCTACACTCTACACTTTTTGTGCAGATCCATGTACTGGACCCTTCGGACCATAGATCGAGGTTGCTGCCTTCAGTCCAGAGGAGACTCGAGGTAGACCTGCAGGCGTCCGCAGGACTTGGTGTCCCATTCTATCCTGTTTCTTTTCTGTTCTTATTTACTTCTGAGACAGATGTATATTTCTTCTGTTCAGACCACTGTTTGTAGTATTCGTAGACAATCCCTGGAATTGTGACACCAGTTCTGGGCATAGTTTTATTTTGGACTTCGCATTTGTATTAAATTAAATTGTTCAATTCTATTATTCTGCATTTTGATTTCCGTTGATATTTTTTCTTAAATCGTCTGGTAAACTGTTAAAGATAAAGGAATAAGAAAAATAATCAGTAATGTTGGCTTGTCTAGAGGGTTCAATGTTAGGCGCCATCACGGTCCCGACGAAGGAAATTCGGGTCGTGACAATCAGTTGGATGTCAACAATGCTTTTCTACATGGAGATCTCCATGAAGAGGTGTGCATGAAAACCCTTTTGGGTTTGACTGTTGCTCCTTCTTCCTCTGATCCTCCTTTGTCTTGCAAGTAGAAGAAATACATCTATGGTCTAAAGCAAACTTCTAGAAAATGGTGTGCAAAGCTCTGACAGTCTCTCCTTTCCATAGGTTACTCCCCTAGCAAAAATGGCTCTTCTTTGTTCACCAAAATCACTGCCTCCTCCATTGTCATATTGGTAGTATATGTGGATGATATCCTTTTAGCCGGAGATAATGGTCAAGAAATCGCAGGCCTAAAATCCTTTTTAGATCAGCAATTCAGAATCAAAGATCTTAATTTTGTTCATTATTTCCTTGGTCTTGAGATCTCTCTGGTAGAAGGTGGTTATGTAGTCCATCAACACAAGTACACAACTGCTCTCCTATCTGAATTTTACTTTCTGGATGCTAAGCATGTCACCACTCCTTAATCCCCAACAAGCTTCATATTGACTCTGGTGATCCCATTTCTGATCATTCTATCTACAGAAGGTTGGTTGGCAAGTTGAACTTCTTGCAGCACACCAGGTCTGACATCTCCTTCTCTATTCAACATTTGAGTCAGTTTCTGGTGTCTCATAAAGTTCCTCATATGTTGGTTTCACTACATGTTCTCAGATATCTTGCCAATGACCCTGCTCAGGCTGTCTTACTCAGCAGTTCTTCTGATTTCACCCTCAAAGCTTACTCTGATTCAGACTGGATTTCCTGCCCTATCTCAAGGAGACCTGTTACTGGATATTTTGTTCTTCTTAGTGATTCTCCTGTTTCTTGGAAGTCCAAGAAGCAGCCCATTGTTTCCTTCTGCTCTGCTGAAATTGAATATAGAGCCTTGTGACAGGTGGTTGTTGAGGTTTCTTGGCTACTTAGGCTTCTTACTGATATGGGTTTGTCCATTACTTCTCATGCTTCTATTTTTTGTGATAGTCAAGTTGTTGTACATATTGCCAGAAATCTTATGTTCTTTCTTCTGGTTTATTTCTCTTCAGCATGTGTATACTTCTGTCCAACTAGTTGATATGCTTATCAAGGCCTTAGCACGTGTTTCTCATCACAGACGTTTATGCAAGCATGGTGTTCACTCACCCTCAAGCTTGGGGTGGGGGTGGGAGGGGGGGTGATAGACACTTAATCCCAAGCCCTTGTCCTAGTTGAGATACTAAAGTGTTGGGCCTCTTCCTATTGGGCCATCTTTCATCTTTTGCACTTCACTGACCCAGCCTTGTCCGATTATTTTCAGTTTTAGCCACAATCTTTTGTATATATAAATGGAGTTAGTTGACTCTATTTTAAATTTAACATATCATTTTTTATTTACCCGATTGTCTCTCAGTTCTTCTCTTTCACCGACTTAAACAATTAGGGCTTTCTTCTTGATTCAATTCTCAAATTTCTCGTTGATTTCATAGGTTAACAACGCGAACAACAACTTACGAGCAATTGTGAAGAATTTAATTAATAAAAAGTCAAAACATATACTTTTTGTTGGGTCTATTAAATTAATCGAACTATATTACGTACTAATGGTTGAGCAACGCACATATATGTATAGCTTTTTATGTTCACTGAATTCAGTTGAATTATGTACATTTCAACTTGTGAATTTTCTTAAACACGTATGAGGACACCTTTTCATCATTTTCCTGTAAAATTAGAAAATGTAGGGAAAAAGAAAAGATTAAGGTTTAATATGTCAAAGTTATATGTTACAAGTAGGGGTATTCAAACCGAACCGTAAACCGCACCAAACTAAAAAGTCAAACCAAATCGATTAAAAAATCCGATTAAGTTTGGTTTGATTTTGTTTGGTATTGACTAAAAAAATCTGAATCAACCCGACATATAAATATATAACTTCTATATATATTTTTAAGATTTTCTTTAGAAAATTTGTAGAAATATTTGGCATTCACTTATGGGATGTAATTTTTATAAAAACTTAGAAGTGCATCCATATTTATTTACGTTAAATATTGAGTTGTATCATCATTTTTTTATCAAGTGTTATTGAAATACGTCAATCTATTTTCATATTCATATGTCAAAATTTGTTAAATTCTTATACTTTTTCGAATGTGAAATGGTAGTGCGATAATTTTAAAATTACATAGAACATACTATTATTTAGGCTTCATATTGATTTTATGCTTAATTATTAAATTGATTAACTTTGAAAGCATACATCAAAAAAAAATTATTGTTAGACGACTAAACAAATAATATCATGTGTTACTACAAAATTCTCCCATAAGAATATTTTAACAGATCATATGTTTATTAGTTTTTTCAATTTTTACTAAATATATATTCACTTATCAAAACTTTATCGATAACTTTAGTGAATTAAGGTTGAAATAATATACATGTAACAAAAAACCCGAAAACCCCAACAAAATCGAACCAATCCAAACCAATATAGTTGATTTGGTTTGATTTTGATAAAAATCGAACCAACTCGGTTCATGTACACCTCTAGTTACGAGTTACTATTTTTTTTATTTTTTTGTCGATTTCATAGTTTAGACCCCTCCTCCGGATAACAGTGATCTTATATAGTGTTTGTAACACATTTTAAAGTAGTTTATGATGTTTTATAGTAGTAAGATGTTATGGCGCTTTATTTTTACTATTGCTTAAGGTTTCTTTTTTTTCTTTTTTTAGTTGCAAAATGGGTTCGTAAAATTTATTTCTGTTTTGACAAATTGATGACTAGGGTTATCTTGATAATATTTAGAGGTTATGTTTAAAATTTGATCTCATTTAGAATAGATTTAGGTATTAAATCGTATATTTGATTGTTAAAATTAGAAGAACAAATTTTTGTTTCTAGGCAATTTGCTCTTCAAGCCTATTTGGCCTTAAGTTCATGAAAATATTAGTAATAATTGCACGGGGTGCCTTATTTGGTCGCCCCCATTTAACCTGTACCCATATTTTTAAAATTATTTAACTTATTCCCTAAGTTTTACAACTTCAGGCGCTCCTTCTTCCGGCTACCTGTGCAAAACTTCAGCTTATTTAGTGCTGAAGTTTTTACAAATGAACTAAATAATTTCAGCATCTTCTGCTGAAGTTTTTGAAAAAGCTTTATGACAAAACTAAACTTCAGCTTATTTAGTGCTGAAGTTTTTACAAAAGAATTAAATAACTTCAGCATCTTCTGCTGAAGTTTTTGAAAAAGCATTATGACAAAATTAATGAATCCAGGACAAAACTTCAGTTTATTTAGTGCTGAAGTTTATACAAATGAACTAAATAAGCTGCTGAAGTTTTTGCAAAGCTTTATGACAAAACTAATGAATCCAGGACAAAACTTCCGCTTATTTAGTGCTGAAGTTTTTACAAATGAACTAAATAACTTTAGCATCTCCTGCTGATGTTTTTGAAAAAGCTTTACGACAAAACTATTGAATCCAGGACAAAACTTCAGCTAAAACATGCTTAAGTACAGCAAATAGAGAACAAAACTTCAGCTAGTAGAATGCTTAAGTTCAGCAATTACAAACAACTTCAGGCCCGTCTCCTAGAATGCTTAAGTTTGTGTGATTGTCTTTGCTACTTCGGGCTTGTATGCCTGAAGTTTATGCGAAAAGTGAGTACACTTGCAATTTTTTTACAAAGCGGGTATAAGCCAACTCACAATACCCAGTATTCAAGGCCCCGGTTTCACCGGAAAAAGGCGGGCTAAAGCTATTCTTGATGGCCGGGTAATTCATGCCTCCAGGAAGGATCACCAAAAGTTCTTGGTAAAATGGCAAGGGTGTGATGCAGAGGAGAACACTTGGGAAAGGGGAACAAACCTCAAAGCCTACAAGAGCCTGATTGAAGATTATTTGGCAAGTAAAGTGTCGAGGACGTCGCCAACTCAGGTGGGGGAGAATGTCATGGGCGGCTTTCCAGCCATGCCCCATGACCTCTTGGACGCGCCCCGTGGCGTCCTAGCAAGCCTCCCAACGCCTAACGCCACGTTTTTTTTTTTTACTGTAACGCGGTGCCTCCCTGAGATTCTTTGGAAGGGCGACGTAAGGCTAAGCAACCGATGTCAGGGTGGTTGCTGCCCGCCGAGTGAGGTTCCCTCCACATGCTAGACGAGATTGTCAGTGTCGTGCGGGAAAACCAATGCCAATAATTGAGAGAACAGTAATGAGAATTGAATAAAATCTTGATTGCATTAATGAAAGCTATTACAAAAAGAAGGCAACGCGGTGTCGAGGGGGTATCAAGCAGTCAAAAACTTTCTAGCAAGCAATTCTATGTATTGGTGTCTCTACCCCTCGACACCGCGTTGCCTTCTTTTTGTAATAGCTTTCATTAATGCAATCAAGCTTTGATTCAATTCTCAGTATTGTTCTCTCAATTGTTGGCATTGGTTTTCCCGCACAACACTGACAATCTCGTCTAGCGTGTGGAGGGGACCTCACTCGGCGGACAGCAACCACCCTGACATCGGTTGCTTAGCCTTACGTCGCCCTTCCAAAGAATCTCAGGAAGGCCCGCGTAACAAAAACGTGACCCAAAAAGCGGGTATAGGTGCAAATGCCCCCTTAAGTACATCTAATGTGCATTTTTTCACTTCAGACTTATTGGTCTTACGTGCATGAAACCATTAATTGTACTTCAGACCTACTTGGCCTTAAGTGCATATGAAGTGCAATTTTTCACTTCAGACTTATTGGCGTTAAGTGTAGGAAAACGTTTGTTTCACAAACCTTTTGGCCTTAAGTGCATCCGGAATGCAATTTTTCACTTCAGACTTATTGGCGTTAAGTGCATCTAAATTGCAATTTCTCACTTCAGACTTATTGGCCTTAAGTGTAGGAAGACTTTTGTTGCACCTCAGACCTTTTGGCCTTAAGTGCATCCGAAGTATTGTAATTTTTCACTTCAGACTTATTGGCCTTAAGTGCATGAAACCATTGGTTGCACTTCAGACTTATTGGCATTAAGTGTAGGAAAACGTTTGTTGCACGTCAGACCTTTTGGCCTTAAGTGCATTTGAAGTGCAATTTTTCACTTCAAACTTATTGACCTTAAATGCATGAAACCGTTGGTTGCACTCCAGACTTATTTGGCCTTAAGTGCATCTGAAATGCAATTTTTTAACTTTAGACTAATTTTTTTTTAACTTCAGACCCAAAAAGTATGAATTTGATCGTAAAGTGGGTAGGCTTGCAATTGTTTTGGCAAAGTGGGTACATGTTCAATTGGGACCCCAAAAATCCCAGAAATTCCTTCTTTAATTCGTGCATCCTTATTGTGAATCCTTACTTCTGCGAGTACTACCACCCCCTTAATCAAGAAAAAAAATCAAGCACTAAGATCAATGATAAGTAGTTTATTTATTTATATAGAATTAACATTGAACTCTGTTTGGAAAAGGAAAATTCGATCCTCGACCTGTCAAAGGTACTGGGTATTTTCTAGCTCATTACCTTTATATAGATTATAAGGATAAATACACAGCCATCCAACAAAATGAAGATGTAATTTCTAGCTCAATTCCTTGAAAGACAATTAGAAAAAGAGGAAATTTGCTTACACTTCACCTCCAAACTGAGATTCAGAGCCATCATGAGGGGAATATTAGAATAAATCGAGTACTCAAGAGTCTCTCTGGCGCTACAAAATGTCAGTCAGTCTAAAGACCCCCATCTATCAAGAGGATTGATCGCGTAGTGAGAAGTCAGACCAATCAGTCCACCCGGTCAAAATTTGGCCTTGCATTACAAGAGCATGAACGATCATCAATCACAGGATCTGAGCAGCAGTGTTTAACTTTTCTGCAAAGCTGAGTTGAGTCCTGGTGAGGCTTGCCAAATACAACAGAAGCAATTGGTCCTACAAATAAATATTAACCCAGATTGAATATTAAGCTTCATCATATCATGATAACCAGTCCACAGACATATTTTAGGACAAGGATAAGAAAAATTATTAGAATAGGGCATGCATTCTACGAAAATCACCAAAAAAAATATGAGAAAGGTGTGATGGAAGGGGTCACCCCACAGATTTACAAACAAAACTTTAAACTACAAATCACACCAAACAGGATCATGAGCAGACATTTGAACACAATGATTAACCAGGATTCAGTAGTAAAGAGAGTCTCCTCTACAATTTTCACCTTTTCGTTATTTTTTTCCCCAACTTTCTGGTTTGGGAAAAGAGGGGGGAGGAAAGCAACAGCACAAAAATAGAAAGTGGAAAAAACTACCTGAAGACCATCATTCACAAGCTTATCAAAGGCGTGGGGTGAGAGTTTAGGAATGGCAGCCACGGTATCAGCTATGAATCTTCCGGTTCTGTTATCCTGGGGTAGACGTCCTTCCTACAAAGGCAGACCAATATGAGAACTTAAAGATGAAAAACACAGAAACTTGCAAAATTCAATTATGGAAAAGTTCATGTTACCACAACATCATCAACATATTTGTAGACATCATCAATAAGAGCAAGTAATCGCTGCATTGATGCTTCCATTCCTTCAAGATCATTGGGAAGTTTGTCTAAGGTTGTTTTCTTGAGCTTATCAACTGCATCAAGGGGCACAAGAATGTCCTAGTAAGAATCTTCATCGCGAACAGGAAATAAAGACTATTGCTCTTACCAAAAAGAATATATAACCATACTCTAATTTTCGACTTAAAACAAAAATGTGGTACTTTTTCCACCATATCCTTGAGATGAATAGCTATTTGTTTACACGAAAAATACCTGACAAAATATCATAGCTATGAGAAATTACTACCAACAATTCTCAATTACGTATCACCCAACCCATCTTCCATCCTAAGCTGACCAATGCACATGGACATAGCTAAGTCAATGTGCAGTAAAATATGGACTATCCTATTCGGTATGGAAGGTAAGTAGAGACATACATCCAATCCTTTCAGCTTCAACCATGCGTAGGTCCAATGGAATTTCCTGAAATTGCGCAGCAAGTGGCTGATCTCCAAGAGATAAATGCACAGAGACAAAGCCTTTTATAGAAGCTTCACCATTTTGAAATCCAGTATCAACAGTCAAATGTATAGGGCTTGAAGTTTCTCTAGAATAAAACTCATGGATCAAAGCACTGCCACCAGAGACTCCAAAACCAGTAGAAAACCTGGAAATTTCAAGCATAAGATATTCACAATTTCATCAGCTCTAGTAACCCAAGTATTTGAATGTTGGCTACTATACAAAATTGGAGGTCCATAAGTAACCAACGAAAACAAAATGTGGCTGTAGTGGGATGTTCAAGGGAAAAGAACCTGGAAAAGTCGAAAAGATGCCCCATGTTCTATAATATGTAAAAGGAGGTACAAAGTATTGTATCCTGACAAATGCAGCCAGTAGTTCATGGTTTCTACATGCAAAAATATTACTCCCTCTATCCCAATTTATGTGGTGGAGTTAGGATTTCGAGAGTCGATCGAGTTTTTTTTAACCGTAATTTTTTCATATGCCCTTTAAATATTTTGAGTTGTTAATTATTGTGACTTAAAGTACTTTTACGTAGTTTTCAAATACATAAATTTAAAAGAATTGAAGATTCTATGTCCGAATTTAAGGTCAAAATTCAGAAATTTGACTCTCGAAATCTATGTTGCTCCGACTCTCCGAAAATGTGTCCGAATACGTGTCGGATCCTCCAAAAGTAGTGCATTTTTTTAAGGATCCGACACGGGTGCGGCTACATTTTGGAGAGTCCGCGCAACATAGCTCGAAATCTGAGCTCCGCCACATAAATTGGAGAGGGAGTAGTAGATGGTACTACTAAGCTATGGGGGCTCAAATCAGTTTATACTATTAATGAAACATTTCATACAAAGAATGCTGTCGGTTAAATCAAATGATCTCTCTGTTTCATACTTTGCATTCTCTTACAATGTCATCCATCTGTTTAACATCTCCCAAGTGCTCTATACAGTATAATGCATTACCAGTCATAACATAAAAGGGCATAAAACAAATGGAGAATTACCATCCAACAATCACTTCCTTTGGATTCACCTTCTGATGAGATGACAACATGTTATGATGGTAATCAATATCCAGTGCAACCTTTAAAAAGAGTGTATACCCAAAAGTTCAGCAGAAGTAATAAAATAAAAACACAATTACGACAAGGTATACATCACAAATGGGGATATCTTCTTAGAACCATGGAGCTAAGAATACCATTAAGAGAAAGAAAAAACAATTTCGCACAACAAAACGTATTGAAAAACATCTTTTGTAAAATGTATCAGTTCTAGGATTATATAGAACACCGAATAATTTTCTACATAAATGTAATCTGTCTGTCCAGTTCTTAGGCTCTTTCCTTGACACGTCCTTCGCTCTTTCTTTCTTTTTTTTTCTTTTTTTGGCTCTTTCCTTGACGCGCCCTTCGTTCTTTCTTTCTTTTCTTTTTTTTTTTGGAAAACTGTGGTGTCCGGACCAGCTTGAGTGCAGTGGCGGAGGCAGGATTACCGGCAAGGGGGTTCAAAAAAAGGAAAAGGTTAAAAGGGTTGTAGCTAGTGGGAATAGAACCAATGATCTTACAAATGCTTTGAACCCCCTTGACCACTAAGCTATGCTTTTGGGCTGTGTCAAGGGGATTCAAAACATAATATATAGAGGTAAAAAATAGATTTTGACTTACATATACAGTATAATTTTTCGGCGAAGGGGGTTCGGGTGAACACCCTTCCGGCCCCCTAAATCCGCCCTTGCTTGCGCGCACCTCGACTAGCGCACCTCGACTGATTCCCTGGGATACTTGCCACCCCCACCAAACACGTCCTTTCTTTGCACTATCTTGCAATAAAAATCAACCACTCTCTCCAAAATTCAAAATATATGGTTAAAGTCAGGCATTTACCTCCACTATCCTCTTTTAAAATTAAATGATCGTTTGGCTCCTAAATTTACTATAAATTTACTGAAATTTGCCAGTTTGGTTCATGTCATTGCAACAAAAGAGCATCCAACAGAGAGAGACTTATAATCTAAATAATACAGCTTCTCCAGGGCTCTTTTCAGCAAAATGTATCTAAAAAGGACTAAATTTGGCATAAAAAACAATTAAAAAAGGGACTAAATTTAACAGAATCAGTAAGTATGAGAAGCAAAACCTGATCTTGAGATTCACTGTGAGGAACGGCATAAGAATTGCGAATGTCAACAGTGCCGTCAGGCAATACAGAGCCGAGAAGAGTGCCAATAACACGCTCGGCTTGGTCAGGTCGTCTTACGTAGCAATCGCAAATGTTGAAAATGACCAAAGGTTGAACCTTAGCTGATAAGCTCGCTGAAGATGGTGAAAATTGCAACACCGTTTGATCACTGGACGCCATTTTGATTAGCTATTGTTCGTGTGAACGAGCAAAAATTGAAGAATTGGGCGAAATTGCTAGGGCTATGCTCTGAGTCGAAACTCGAAAGCGAGAGTAGACTCGGTGGGCTTTGTTTTGGGCCGTGGGCTTTTTTCTCTAAGCTAAAATCGGGTGATGTGCACAAATAGCCGTTTCTAGGACCCATATTTAATGAATAGCCAAATTTAATAAATTCTTAAAACTATGGGGTTTGAAGCTTCAATCGCAGGAGTAAGGCTGCCATGTGGGCCGGGCCGAGCCGACCCAAGCCCGCGAGCTATATGGGTAATGGGTCTAAACGGGCCGGCCTGTTTAAGCCTGAGACCAATTGGCTATGAGCCCAGGTGGGCTGGTCCTAACATTTGAGCTCGTGAGCCCGGGACCGGCTTCTAAGTGGGCCGGTTCAACTGGGCCTAAACGGGCTATACAGGTCCAACGGCTAAATTTAAAATAAAAAAAATTAATCCAAATTTTTTTTCAACCGTTGGAAACTTTAAAATATAGTCGTTGGCCTACAAAAATAGTCGTTTGGCACTTTCTAAAATAGCCATTTTACCCCCTCCCCCAACTTTGTTTTAACCCCAAACTTTTTATAATTACACTTTTTTCCTATTTTCAACTATAAATACTCCTTCATTCTTTCATTTTTCTCACCAAATCGTCAATCTCTCTCTAATTTTCTTCTATAATTGCTTACTTTATTGTTGCAATTTGTGAAAAATTGTGAAGTTGGTGAATTGAAGTATTCAAGTCTTCAACGATATATAATTTTCAACAAGTTGTTCGCCAATTTAGTAAACTCGTTCCAACTCTTAAGTTTTAATATTATAGTTTTGTTTGTTTTACTTTGTATAATTATAATTAATATGGCCTATTCTTTGAAAAAAATATTGGGTAAAAGTAAGGAAAAATCCAAGATTGGTGAATCTAGTGGTCAAGTTGTTACTCATCCACTTCCCCCGTCTCCCCGACCCAAACATGTTACTCGTCCTACCCATGTTATTCTTGATAGCGACTTTATTACAATTTATTGATAGTCAATTTTATCATGATATTGCACAATGTGAACAATTAAACCATGAATATATGAATGCTCTTTATGGTAATCCAACTATTGATGAAAATGATGAGGAAAATAATGATGAAAATATAGATTTTGATGAACGCAACCGGATGATGATACACCCACTAGTCCTGTTGTTGAAGTTAACCCAACTAATAATAATCCAAATGATGCCCCGTCTGACCCTCCTGTTACTACACCCATTTTTTCTAGACAACCTTCTAAACGGAGTGAAACATCTCTTGTTTGGCCATTTTTTTATCAACTAAGAGAAAAATATAAGGCTAAGTGTAAAACTTGTGGATTAGAGTTAGCTTTTAAATTTATTTGAGAACGGGGGGGGGGGGGGGG
>ML284813.1:0-24309 GCA_005239495.1 Nicotiana undulata
GTTTTAGTAATCTCTTAGACAGTTCGTGAGTATATGACACCAGTTCTGGGATTTGTATATGGGATTTACTTTGTAGTTGCTATATTATTTTTGGTAATTTGTTAACCTTCATATTGTGGGCCATCGACGCCTTAGTTATCTTGTTTGCTTTAGTTTTTAATCAGTTTTATTTAGTTCAAACGTTGGCTTGTCTAGCGGGTTCAACGTTAGACGCAGTCATGGCCCGAAGGTGGGATTTCGGGTACATACCCCAGAATGTGCCTCTTGCAAATCTTGGAGTGCTTCTTCTTCCCCTAAGCATCGCAAGAGTACTCCTTCGAATGACCTTCTGTATAGAGTATCTTTGTAGTAAAGGAAGCGAGGTGCACGACGACGGATTACAGTCTTTCTCCTCGGATTTTCTGGAAGTATCCCATAACATAAGTAGTCGATAATGGGTTGTCGCCATTCTTCTTTCTCAACTTCAGAAACAATGACAAGATGCTTGCGTTCATTTTCTTCACCTTCAGCCTCATTTGGTAGCGGCACTACCCATTTTTGGCAGATAGTAACTTGCGCTTGATTAGGCAGGGTTAATGATGAAGCTAGGGCAGCTAAAGCATCAGCCTTCTTATTTTCTTTCCTTGGCACATGTTGAATAGTCACATCACCGAGCCACCCCATTAACTTTTTTTCGTAATCATGATATGGACGTAGTTCAGGCTTCTTAACCTCGTAGCTGCCCAAAAGCTGATTGACCACTAACTGGGAGTCACCAAAGACTTGCAATTGCAATTGCTTCATATCAACGGCCATTTCAAGCCCAAGTATTAATGCTTGATACTCAGCAACATTGTTGGAACAGAGTTGTGTCAAGGTGAAGGAATAGGGCAAGACTTCACCTTGGGAAGTGACAAATACTACGCCAGCACCAGCTCCCCCGCGATGCGCAACACCATCAAAGTACATCTTCCATGGAGGTTGAACTTCAACGACCATTGCATCCTCATCAGGTAGTTCGTCAGTTAGCTCCCAGTCATCAGGTATCGGATGATCTGCCAAGAACTCTGGCATTGCTTGTCCTTTTACACTCTTTTGAGGGATGTACAAAATCTCGAATTGTTGAAATTAGAGATACCATCTCACTAGTCGATTACTAAGAACAGGGTTTGACATCACGAACTTGATTGGATTTGCTTTGGAAACAAGACGGACAACATGAGCTTGAAAGTACCGCTTCAACTTTTGAATTGAGAAGACTAGCGCCAAACACAACTTTTCAATTGGCGAATAATTCAGCTCATTTAGTGTCATCATCCTGCTCAAGTAGTAAAGGGAGTTTTCTTTCCCCTCACTATTTTCTTGGGCCAACAATGCTCCAACAGACCTTTCTTGCGCCACAATATATAGTATCGATGGCTTTCCCGGTATAGGAGCTGCTAAAACAGGAGGCTTTATCAAGTAGGCTTTGATACTTTCGAAGGCATTGCTACAAGCTTGGTCCCACTTGAAAGGAATGCCTTTCTTCATGAGGCGACTAAATGGTTGGCACCTTTCCAGCTAGGTTCGATATGAATCTCCTAACGTATTCTAGCTTTCCTTGCATACTTTTCAATTCATGAATATCTCGAGGCTCAGGCATTTTCAAAATAGCATCCACTTTGGCTTGATCAATTTCGATCCCTCGATGTCGGACAATAAAACCAAGGAACTTTCCAGAAGTAAATCCAAAGGCACATTTCAATGGGTTCATCCTAAGTTGGTACCTCCGGAGCAACTCAAATACCATTCTCAAGTCTTTCAAATGGTCGCCTTTCTTTCTTGACTTTACCACCAAGTCGTCAACATAGAATTCGACATTCTTATGGAGAAGATGGTCGAAAATATTCTACATAGTCCTTTGATAATTATCACCAGCGTTCTTCAAGCCAAAAGGCATCACCTTGTAGCAATAAATACCCTTGGGGGTGCAGAATGCAGTAATTTCTGTATCTTTTGGTGCCATGCAAATTTGGTTATAGCCGGACGAACCATCCATGAAAGACATTGCCTTGTAACCAGTAGTAGCATCGATCATCAACTCTGGAATAGGAAGCGAGAATTCATCTTTGGGACACGCATTGTTGAGATCCCTAAAGTCAACACATACTCGAATCTGGACATTCTTCTTCCTTACAGGGACAATACTTGAAACCCATGTTGGGTATTTAACTTTCCGAATAAATACAGCTTCAATGAGTTTGTTAACTCCGGCTTCAATCAGGGGAACCAAGTCCGGCCTAAAGCGCCTTTGAGCTTGCTTAACAGGACGAGCGTCATTCTTGACCGCAAGGTGATGGACTGCCACTTTAGGGTCCAAGCCAGGCATCTTTTTGTAACTCCAAGCAAAGACATCCCTAAACTTCTTGAGTAACTCAATATAAGTGCTTTCTTCATCAACTCCTAGTAAAGCACTTAGGTAGGTGGGTATTGGTTCTTCATCAGTGCCAAGGTTAACTTCTTTTAAAGCATCAACTGTTACCTTCACCCCTTCTTCAAGTTTTGGGGGAACATCTTTCGCATCTTCATCTTCTTGAGGGTCCCCATCGTTGACATATATGTGATAACATGGTGAAACATCCTCTAATTCTGCATTATCCTCCATGGAAGATGGAACACCATTCTCGCCTTATATAGTGACATGATACGAAGAACCCACACTTTCTTCGTCGTCATCACGTTCTTTAGTGTAGACCATAGTGTATGTCTTCACCTTCAGTACTTCATCACAAGAAACCATGACTTTTGTTTGTCGCCTCATTCTAGAAGGAACCAAACTTTGGAAATCTTTAGAGATCTTCCGAATTTTGGGCGAAGCGGGTGTTCTTGTATTTCGATAATTTCTCTGGAACTTATTCCCCTTATTTAATGGACCCAATCTCTCAAATACGGAAGTTCTCATAGTTGATTTTCCAAGTCTGTAAAAATAGAAGGCCTGTTAGAAGCGGTAGATTCGTCTTCTACAATGATGTGATTGATACTCGCCCTTCTGATGGATATGCGCACTGGTGACGGTTGCTTGTATCCCAAACCTTCACGTGGTTGCCTCATTGCAGCTTCTGATGGGAGCTTTCCTAACTTTGACGGCTCATCGGGATTGTATCCAGCTTTCGCAAATAACTTGAAAGCGTTAGGATCAAAACCTTCATCTATTCACTTTGTAGGGAGTGCCGCATTCTGCAAACGATTTTGAGCTACAAACCCTGCAAGCGGCTTCGAGGACAACTTTACTGCCTCAATTCGTTTCATCGGAAGAGTCAACTCCTTTAGTGTGTTGGTTTGGGGATTAGATGATTCGCCCTCGTCTTTCTTCCTTTTAGGGACATATTGGAGTTTAGGACTTACTTTCTTGCCATAAGATGCAATATCCCCTCTATGAGATTTATTCACGTTGGGTTATAGCTCCTTAGAACAACTTTGGCTTTACCAATAGTTACCCCAGCTCTTTTAGCTATGGGCTCGCCGTTCTTGCTTGTCATGCCATCATCAACTTTTAGCTCCTTCACAATGTGGTTCTTCAAGTAGAATTTTGCATCAGCGAAGTGTGACCTTGCCTCGGTGAATGGCGCATCATCGCTAATTATCGTCTTCTCGACTTCACCCTTATAGTATTTTAAACATTGATGGTAGGTAGACGGAACTACTTTATTTTCATGTATCCAAGGCCTTCCAAGCAAGACTCTTGCATGTGGCATATTTGGACCAATATAAGGGCAAAGTTCAAGAAGGGTCATCTACAATTAAATGAATTGTACTTTGCTACAACACGGTCATACACTCTGGATGAATTTAATGAAAGGATGTCGAAGATTGAAGAGATAGACCCGCGTGTTAAATCATACCTATGTGATATTGGATATCATAGATGGTCAAGAGTACATGCAACGGTGAATAGAACTTGGACTATGACATCAAACATTGCAGAATCGTTGAATGCTGTAACAAAAGATGCAAGAGAGCTGCCAATATTTGACCTATTAGAGTATATGAGGACTCTTCTTGAACGTTGGACCAACGAGAAGTGATTGAAGGCAAAGGGTACTTTCACATTCCTTGGGTCCAAATTCAACAAAGAATTGGAGAGCAACAGAACATTATCTCAGAAGCTTAGGGTAAGATTTTAATATTTTGTGCAGAAAAAATAATATTTTAATATACAGTGTTTCCAAATTGTAGATAAATTGTAGATTGTAGATAATTTGTAGATAATCTTTTTTTTATAATTGTAAATATTATTCTTTCTGTTTGTTATGTAATTGTAGGTGAGGGCTTCAACAGATTATATCCATACTGTAATAGATGGTGTGAAGAGGTACATTGTGTGTCTTGAAAGCAAGAAATATAGTTGTGGTCAGTTCCAACTTGATGAACTTCAATGTGCGCATGCTTTGGCAGCTTTAAGGCACAGGAATGAAACTTATGAAAACTATTGCTCTCTGTATTACACAAGGGAGAGCCTACTGCGTACGTATGAAATACCAGTAAATCCCCTTCCTGATGAAAGCAAATGGAATGTGCCACAACATATATCTGATGAAGTAGTAAATTCACCTACGGGAGAGAAAAGGCAGCCAAGAAGGCCTCAAAAGAAAATATACAAAACATAAAGTCAAAGAAGTACAAGGTGTCATGTGACAACTGTGGAGGTGAAGGGCATAACAAAAGATCTTGCAAGAATGCGCCCAAAAATAAATAAATATCATGTAGTTAGAGTAGTATTTCAAAATAATTGTTAGTGTGTTCAAGTTAACAGAATTTTGTTTGTAATCGTTGAAGTTTTGAAAGATCATAATGTAGTTAATTTCAATTTGTTTCTGTGTTTGTTAACATGTTTTTCTGCATTGTGTCAAGCATCTACATTTGTTTTTGACATTCTGTACATAGCAGTTAATATTTATCTACAATAGAACTACAAAAAAAATTAATTTAACTTGAACTGACAGTTATATACAGAAATTAACTACAAATGGAGATATTTTGTACAAATTATATACAATTTCAACATTCATTGCTTCCAGATTGTAGATAATTTGTAGTTTTTGGTAGATAATTTGTATTCTAAGAACATAATAACTACGCTTAAGATAATGAAGAATAAGTACTGTAAAATATTAAACCACTGGAGATAAAACCAACTAGTTATTTACAAGTGAACCACTAAACTGGATAGAAATTAGCAAAACAAAAGCTATTGTAAGTGTAGCGAAAGTCTGCTACAATAAAAACACAAAAGAATTGTTCAGAAAGTTGTGTATTCTCCTTCTCCTACCAACTAACATCAACTAAATTACATAAACATGACACTACTTCTTCTTTCTTTGGACTCTTGTTTTCTCATTCAATGCAGGTGCACCCTTCCTCCTTGCTAGTCTGCATGTAACCTCACTTTCACTGATTGACCCATCTTCCTGCTTCTTTGTAGCATAGTCCCATAGGAGAGCTTCATAGCGTCTACGATGTTGGTCAATATCAGAAAGGTCTTCTGCGGGAATTGACAAATCTCCAAGACTAACATACTCCACAAAGGCAGCAACAAATACACCACAATCGCTGCAGAACACAAAAAAATGTAAATATTTACCAAATGCTTATAAACAAAAAAGAATTAAATGTATAGAAAGAGAGAATAGATTTTTTACAGTGATCCTTCTTTTTGCTGTGAAATCTCTGCAACGATCCACTTAATGTTAAGAGGGTCGGTAATTGGTTTCTCAATATATACCTTTGTATTCTTGAAGTTAATGTCTTTACGCTTCCCATAGAAACCAGTGCATGACAAATACAGAGGGATAATAACAGAAAACTTTTCAACGCAGGATTCAACAACTTGATGATTGCGTGAAGAGACCATGGAATCATACACATAAAGTTGCATGTCTGCAATGTCGAAAACGACCAACACCCAATGGAATTTTTCTACAATGTTGACGGGCATGATGACATAGTCAACTTCATCCCATGCAACATTTGCAAGTAGTCTATACCCCAAAATATATTCTGCAACAACATCATGGGGTTTAACAACCAAATAATTCTTTTCTAGAGGAGAATTTATGAACTTTTCATAAATTTGTTCAATCCTCGTCTTGAACAAACAATCGGTTGTGGTAAACCTAGTCTTGTTGTTGGGGACATATTTGCCTCTTTTTCTCAGGTAATACATTAAAACATCAATGTGCTGCAAACAAAAAAAATCTACATAAAACTACAGTATAACTACAATTAACTACAAAACAGAAACAAAAAATCTACAATGATATCTAAAACAACTCTACAATTTAAACTACAAAGTCAACTTCAAATAATCTAACAAACAGCTACAATTTATCTGCAGTTACACTAAAAACATGGAACACAACATCTACAATCAGGTATCCATCATATCTACATTTTATACTACAATTAATCTTGTAATGTTCTACCTAATCTACAATTTAACTACAAAAAGGAAATATAGCTACAACAATTTTGTCCACAAAACTATATATAGAATTTATACTACAAATCATCATCAAATAGGATACATAATCTACAAACTAAATACAATTACACTACAAAGAAGAAAGACAACATCTACAATAATGTCTACATCATATCTACAGTTTATAATACAAGTCACGTTGAAATATTATTGATATCTACAACATAACTACAATTAAACTACAAAACAGAAGACAAACTATCTACAAATCATATCTTGGGAATAGACTCTTTGATACTTACCGAGTCATTAAGGACTTGTCCGGGGTGAGCAAGGGAAAAGAACTAGTCCTTCTTATCAACCTTTTCCACTCCAAGGTGTAAACAAGGCTTAATTTGGTTATCCTTTATGGAAAACAGAGCCTTCCTCCAGTAACAACAAATAAATGTCAAAAAAAAAATTATAGAATGAATTAGATATGTAAAAGATAAATGCAGAAATCAAAGAGTCAAATTATGCATTCTAACCTCTTTGAACCTTTGTCGCTACAGTGGTATAACCACTTGTTGAATTGATCTAAAATCTCCGGATCTACATCTTCACCAATAACAGTAGTAAAGGGGTACTTGAGGTAGAAAATTTTAGGTCCAACAGAGTTGCTGCCCCCAGAACTGTATAGAGGGATAAATGGTGATCGGGCATGCTTTCCCGGATGCCTTGTTCTCCGCGGATACATAGGTGTTGCATCATCTTGTATGGGCTCGCCATACTTAACCAACTGGGATAAGTTGTCGGGCAACTCAAAATCATCCAGTGTAACCCCCTTCTTCTCAACTCCTGATACTTCTGAATCACCAAGATCCACATATTGTGCATCTGCACCTTCATTGTCATGTTCCCCAATGACCTGTTCTGTTTGAGCTGCTACTGTCACTCTATGAATTGGGGACTGTGCATTCATATCTTCCATCTCTGTAACACAATGCATGTCTTACTTAACAGGAATGTTAAAATTTTCAAACAATGCCAAAAATATCTCTGAATGACAGTATGATACCTGCTTTGTCTTCATCAGCCGCAACTTGAAAATGTGTATATAAATCACCATGTGCTGGAAGATTTTCTTGCCAATTGCACCTTCAACATGTTCTGTTTTATAATTAAAAATGGTAAATAATACTGGATAATGGTGCTGGACAGTTGTAACATATGTGTAGGAAAATTATAGATTATTTGTGGATAAGTGTATAGATGTATATATTCTGACACTAATCTGTAGATACTTTGTAGGTATTTTGTAGATACATGTTTTGCTTGTGCTGGCCTGCACTTGTTCCCCAATATTGAACTGAAAATGTTGATTGTTCAAGTCTTTTTGTTGGTCATTGTTCTTTGTTGAACTACCAGCAAACTGAATGTTTTATGTTAGTTTGTATATATTTTTTCATATATCACAAATTGATTTGCTATATAAATAAAAGTCAAATCTTACCTTTGCATCATCTTGCTCATTTTTACTGTTTATCAATTGCAAAACAGTCTGCACAAAATCATTTATAAGCACTCAAAGGCTATCGAGTTCTACAAAGACAGCTTTCCTAAAATCTTCAAGCTTTCCATCAACCTACATGTAACAATATAGTAAGTTGTTAACTTCATAATATGTCCTAACATACATTCAAAAACATATGCAATTATATGTAGATATATATCAGGATTTACAAATTTGTATATATTTTGTAGACAGTTTATGAAATGTCGGTATATTGTAGATATTTTATAGATATATTGTAGTTTATATGTATTACCTGCTCAATTCCTTTTTCTAATTTTCTGTTCTTCTTAGCAATAACATCCTTTCCCTCTTCTCCCTCTGTTTGTTTGGGTTCCAACGTAGGAGGATCAACATTGGGAACCTCAGATGTTTGTTTAGCTTCTTCAACTTTGTACTCAAATTTGTCGGGCAAAGTCAGCACTGCAATCTCTTCACCAGATTCACTGAAGTTGGTAAACTGAATAAGGGAAAATAAATTAGTTTGATTAAGGCAGAAAATGTAAAATAATTGTATATATTTTGAAGGTAAAAATATAATCATAAAAAAAGAAACTTTACCTTTATCCACTCAGGCTTTATCATTTTTTCTTCAAAGGCAGCTAACCAAATCGGCCCCTTACTAGCTGACCATCTAAGTATGCGAGGTATTGAGTTAGAACTCCTCGTAGCTAGATCAGTGTTGACGGTAGAACAACACTCATACAGCCATACTTGCAATGCTAGTGAGCATCCCCGTATGAGATAAGAATGTACATACGGATTTAGTCTGTGCCTAACAGATTCCATCAACTGGGTGAAAGATTTAATACCCCATGGGTATGAATCATACTGCCCAGACTCTACCAAATAGAACCTAAAGTGATCTACAAAAGATACATGGTCTTTGTCATTAGGACAAATGAAAAATTCTAAAAGATAAAGAATGCACAACTTCACCGCATTCTCATCGTTTACCCATAATTTAGTGGTTACTATCTGTTTCAAATATGACTTCTCCACTCTTAATTTGTTAGGAAAATAACTACTCATTATCTTGCTAACATAAGTGAAAGTATAACCAAAATCTATAACCTGGATAACACATCTTAGACCAGTAATTAATGCAAATTCCCTCAATCTAAAATTCAATGTTTCACCCTTTAACTGGACAGAAAAATATGATGCATTGGATTTGGCCAATTCATACTTGATCAGAAGATGAATGGTTTGGTTTTGCATGCATATGGTGGGAAGAGACAGTAAGTATCCAAAACATGTCTTTTTGAAAAGTTTCAACCCATTTGGTGACAGAAGCTCTTTAATCTGGCTAGGAATGCTAGGATCACACAAACTGTGGAATCTAAGCACCCCATAATCAACATTATGTGGGGCAAAAAAGTGTCCATTCTGCACAAAAAATAAATAATCTTACATTAATAAACTGCATCAAAAGGATACATTCATCTACAATTTATCTACAACATAACTACAAAGGATTGCATAAATATCTACAATTTAAAGCATTTTCTACAAAAAGGTAGCAACAAAAGATAACTACAATTCTGCTTCAAATAGAACAAGTTACGTAACAATATAACTACAAAAAAAACTACAAAATATCTACAAATTTAAAGACATAATATCACAACTACAAATAATCTTCACATTAATAAACTGCATCAAAAGGATACATTCATCTACAATTTATCTACCACATAACTATAAAGGATTACATAAATATCTACAATTTAAAGTATTTTCTACAAAAAGGCAGCAACAAAAGATAACTACAATTCTGCTTCAAATAGTACAAGTTACCTAACAATATAACTACAAAATATCTACAAATTTAAAGGCAGAACATCACAACTACAAATAATCGTTAAAATTAAGACAATTAATCTACACTTGTCTAAAACACATATAATACGGATTTTACCATCCTAAACCAAACTAAAAAATTAGAAACGAAACTAATAAATGTTTACCTTCACCAATGATTGGTTCCAAACATTTTTAGGGTATTTTTTTGAATGTTTCTTCATTTTTGGATTTTTTGAACCAGGAGACACCTTTGCTTTCCTTCCTGTTCGAAGATTAGGCATCTCTTCTACAAAGTCGTCGCCTACCAAAATCTCTTTTCCTTTTCGTTTGACTTGTTTGCCTGGTGTAGAAGTTTCTCTAGCATCTACATCATGTTTTTGTTTGGTACTCATATCGGCTCTGATTTGTCGGGGAGAGGAACTATGAGTAGTCTCTGCAATTGCATGTGGAGATTTGGCTTGCTTTTTGGGTGATTTTGGTGATAACACACCCAAAATAAATGAGGGTATATCAGCTACTGCAGATTTTTTAGGACCTTGTTTCGAAGCTTTGTTGTTCTTCATTGATGAACTTCAACTGGAGTAAAATGGGGAACCAAGTTTGTTGAAGGGTGTCTTCAATTTTCTGTGAATTTAGAGGGAGAATTTGGTTTCAGAAGAGGAAAAACGGTAATAAGAACGTGGGTATGGGTGAGGGGTAAAGAGAGAGAAGCGTGGGATGAGTGGGATACTGGGATATACGGACTCCTTTAATTAAGGAGTAAAAATCGTACAATTAATTATACCCTTAATTGATTATGGTATATAATTGGTAATTTAATATACTAAGTGTAATTAAGTCAAACCTTAAACATTGAGGGTAATAAGATTTCCTATGTGGTATAGGAATGTAAAAATTCCTTTATTTAGCCCATTTATATTGGACTTATACAATTAATCCAATTATATTAGCGTATAATATTTATTTAGGCTAATATATTAAAAATAGTCCAAATTATTTTATTGAATTTAAATTCAATAAAGTTTGCATGCCTACACACTTGCTCTTTCCCCTCTTCCTCTCCTCACTCCACCGTCACATTTCTTCATATTCCTCTTTTTTAACTTTATTTTTGAATTTGTATTAAGTATCAACAAGTCCTAATCCAGCTGACCTATATAAATTTTGTTCTATATATAGTGGTGAGAACTCTTCTTTTTTAATTCGCAACAAGCAAAAATCAGCAGATTATATATATTTTTAGTAATGACAAATCATTAAATTAATTTTATTTTTGGTATAATCAAAATTAACCCAAAATATTAGTGATTTTTATTTTCTCTCTTTAGATTTGTGTAATAAAATATTAAAAAATGGGTTGAGCCAAAGCAAGGGTGATGGTATTAAAATAAGGTTTAAACGGGTTCTTGGAGGAACTTCAGGTTGTTGGTAATTGGTATTGGGAAAGAAAAAAAAGGATTTATTTAGAATTGGCTAATAGGAGCCACTGCGAAAATAAGGTCGATCGGATGTGACTTTGTGTGTAAAATTTATGAGCATATATTTCACATCCATGATAGGGAGTATAGGCTAAATTACTAGATACTAAAGCCATATTTCCTTTATTAACATTTTTCTTTCACATCCACTGAATTAATGTTTGTTTATAATATATACATCAAATACAACTAAATGTTTATGCATGTAATTTCTTGGCCGATGTGTAACTCGAAAATGAATAATCTAGTAATTAAATATGGAGGAAACTTATCATAATACTTGACGGTGGTACTATCTATTAAGTGTGAAAGAGGTACTTCATTTTTACTTTTTAGTACATAAAAAATCAAATTATTTAATTGATTTCACCATTTGAGACAACTGTGAGTAACTCCCCTATCTTGATACTCCCATTCTCTCCTTCACCATTCTTACGCGATCTCTTCTAAGCTTTCTCCAACTCAACTTCTTCACTAACTTCCTATCTCTCTCCGTCTCAGTAAAATCTTAGAGCGGGACAGAGAGAGAGAGAGTGTCATAATTCTAGGGTTTCCTTTGAGCTAATCCTGAGTTGATTCATAGGCTAAATCTGAAGGGAGCTGGTTTTATGCTCGCGATGCTACAACTAAACAGTTAAAAGGTGAGTTTTTCTGTTATTGCTTCCATTTTGGTGCAATTTCTGTTTTCTTAAATATTTTATTCTGTAGTTCAGTTACCTGCTCTATTTTGTAGTGTTCTAGATCTGCGCGGAAATGCTGTGTTTTTAGGATTTAGTATCCAATATTAAACTCTGAAACGAATTGATTAGAGATTAGTAGAGGATCACTTCACTTTTGTTGCATGTTAAGGAAATGGAGTTAGTGCAAAAGATGGGAAAGGAGATTGAAAATACTAAATAATTAGGTCGCCGGGGTTGGAGGGCCTATAGTGGTGGAAGAGTTAGAATGATAACCTTAACAATAAAGATTCCTATTTCAGTAGAGATTGCACTAAGGGTGTGGCCTAGTGGCAATGAAGTAGGTGCAAACCTCGGAATCAGTGTTCGAACCCAGCTAACACAAAAAGCACTACGTGATGTCTTCCCATCTACCAAAGCCATGGTGGACGGAGTCACCAGGTACATGTGTAGGTGGAAGGTAGCAGGTACCGAGAGGAATAGTCCAGGTGTGCGCACGTTGGTCCAGGCACCATCTTTATTAGGAAAAGATCTAGCGACATAAATCTTTATAGTGGAAAAAACAGAAAGTGGAGTAGAAGAAGGTCGAAGAGTCTCATTTTTGATTTTTTTTTTTTTCCGAAGATGTACGAGTACCTTTTGGGTTTCTGCAGGGAATTTTTTTATTTTTTATTCCTCATTTGTGAGATTGGTGGCGGAAGGAAGTTATTGTACGAAACTGGGCTCTATTTTAAGTAAACTGTCTATTTGTGCGTCGCAGAGATTTTCCGGAAGGTACTTTCATAAATGGAGAAAAGATTGTTAGGACGGTCTTGGTGACACCATGACAGAATAAAGGTGCAAAGTTGCGTGGGAAAAATTAATGCACAGGTAAGGTGCACAGTTATAGTGTTACAATTTGAAATCTTTTGGACATTAAATTGCAACGGGACTATCATCTAGCCCAAACAATAGGGAGGTGAGACAAGCCATAGTCGTCTCGTTTTAGCTATGGTAATCCAGAGTCTTAACGACTTGGCACTACTTGATTCTCCATGTTATCTTATGTCAATGAAGTGGCTTAATTGGCTTTTCATGGTTGTATTACAAAGGTGACTGCTTTAATTGACTGATTCTATCATTTATAACTGCTCCTTCAGTTTCTGAACTTTTTATGAATCTGTTTCGGGATATTGTTGATGAAATATTGATCTCCGACATCTTTAATTGACAAATATGAGAGATGATAACATACATATAGCGACAGATCGTTTAAACTATCTCTCAAGTTCTCACTGAGGTCGTATTAGTCTCTTTTCTGCTTCGCGTATGTGTTGTCATATAGCAAGTCTGTCTTGTCGAAAAAATCTGTTTTAATGGGTTGTTTATTGGTTACGTAAATCTTTTAGCACAGGGAAATATGCCTTCATGGTGGGGAAAGTCATCTTCAAAGGAAGCAAAGAAGAAAGTGACCAAAGAAAGTTTTATTGATACATTGCATCGCAAGTTTAAAAGTCCAAGTGAAGCTAAGTCCCCTAGTAAATCAGGAGGATCTCGAAGACATAGCAGTGACATTGCTTTTGAGAAGGGTTCTCAGTCCCAAGCACAGTCAAGGTCTTCATCACCTTCCAAGCATGTCTTGAGATGTCAAAGTTTTGCTGAAAGTGCTCTAGCTCAGCCACTTCCACTTCCAGGTCTGCCACCAGCAAGCGTAGTCCGGACAGACTCTGGACTCAGTCAATCAGCAAGACCCAGAACAGAGAAGGGCTCAAAGCCATCCCTGTTTCTGCCTCTCTCAAAACCTGCATGCATCAGACACAGACTGGACCCTGCAGATGCCGATGGAGAGCTTGTTTTTGCATCAGTTTCAAGTGAGTGCTCTATTGAGAGTGATGATCCAAGTGATTCACGACAGCGTAGTCCACTAGCATCTGATTTTGAAACTGGCAACCGAGCTACCATGGGTAGCCCTTCCAGGTAAACAAATGCTGAATGTCACTTAAATGAAATGTATGCACAAATGAGTTTTATTTAATTTTGTTCCTTATTTGAAACAATTATTGCTTTAACTTTTTAGTTTGCTGTTTTCTTAAACTACAGCACCCTGGTTGACATAGTTTCTTTGTATTTTTTGGTTTCAAAGTTTGCCTGTTAAGGATCAGTCTGCTGTTGGACAAATACGCACAAAAGACGCAACTGAACCAGTTAATCTTTCTCCCAGTAGATGTGTCTCCTCTCGATCTTCTAAGAGACGACCACTTAATAGCCACTTGCCCAGTATACAGATCCCTTCTCATGGTGGCCTCTTCAGTGCTCCTGTTAGTTCTATATCAAGTCCTTCTAGAAGTCCAATGAGAGCTGCTGGCTGCGAGCAAGTTACTAGTTCTACTTGGTGGGCAGGAAAGACTTATCCGGATCTTCCTTTACTTGGATCTGGCCATTGTTCAAGCCCAGGGTCTGGTCAGAATTCTGGACATAATTCCATGGGAGGAGATATGGCAGCACAACTGTTTTGGCAGCCTAGTAGAGGGAGCCCAGAGTACTCTCCAATTCCTAGTCCCAGGATGACAAGTCCTGGACCTAGCTCAAGAATTCACAGTGGCGCTGTCACACCAATTCATCCTAGGGTTGGAGGTGGAGCATCTGAACTGCAGACTAGTTGGCCTGATGATGCAAAATCAGAAAGTCATCCTTTGCCCCGTCCTCCTATAACAATTTCCAACACTTCACCCTTTTCTCATTCCAATTCAGTTGCAACATCTCCTTCAGTGCCACGAAGCCCTGGCAGAGCAGATAATCTTTCTAGCCCTGGATCTCGCTGGAAAAAGGGGAAGTTGCTTGGTAGAGGCACATTTGGACACGTTTATGTTGGTTTTAATAGGTATATTCATACAGTCTGCATTTGAATTTCTTTTATTTCCAATTTCAATGCATGTGGCCTTTTCAAGTGAACAAGGAATCCTATCTTTACGTATCACTTTGTCATTGACATGTCAAATTCTTTAAGATTGATTGCTGATGCTTTAGTTTAATGCTTGGCCATCTAATTCCAAAAAAGAAAAAAAAATTAATGATTAGCCATGTGTCTGTTTACAGTGATAGTGGAGAAATGTGTGCAATGAAGGAGGTGACCCTATTTACGGATGACTCAAAGTCGAAGGAAAGTGCAAAACAGTTGGCACAGGTAGGTTTATTATATAGGTAGCAGCCTGCTAGGTCTTATTTCCTTGGAGTACCTGGAGATTTGTATTCCTGATCTGTTCATGCTTAAGCATCCTCTCATATTCAAGTATTTTGCAGGAGGTTGCGTTGTTGAGCCGATTAAGACATCCAAATATTGTCCAGTATTATGGGTCAGAGATGGTCAGTTTTCAATGGTCAATTGATTTTCTAAATGTTTCAATTTAGAGCTTTTTATTTTAATTTCTGATGAGGGACATGTCATAGTGCCAACACTACTAACTTTATATTTGAATTTTCTGGTGAAGGACATGTCATTGTGCTAGCACCGTTAGTTATGATAATAGACTTCAAATTGTTCTAGAGTATTGGTTTCTTATTCTATATCTGTAACAGCACTTCAAAGCTTAGTCATGAGATTAATGAGTACTTTGGCAGAACTAGTGGGCTTTTCATGCAAGTTCTGTATGTGTTTCTGTCATAAATTCCAATAATCTTTTTAGCTTGCTTTTCGTCTGAATCGTTTTCCTCTATCAGGTTCCTGATAAACTTTATATCTACTTGGAATATGTCTCTGGTGGGTCCATTTATAAGCTTTTACAAGAATATGGTCCATTTGGAGAAACAGCAATCCGTAGTTACACTCAGCAAATTCTATCGGGGCTTGCATATTTACATGCTAAAAGCACTGTGCATAGGTAACCCAATTTCTTCGGTTGGATTATTTTTGAGAGATCACCCTTTCAGCAGCCTTGACCTGTGTACGCTGATTACCTGATAGCAGCTTCACTTTTGCAGAGATATTAAAGGGGCAAATATTCTTGTTGATCCAAATGGGCGCATAAAGTTGGCAGACTTTGGAATGGCGAAGCATGTAAGTTTAATCATAGGCTTCTAACTGCATTATTTAGTAAGATGATGCCAATGCTATTGAAGATTGTAATTAAGCGGAAATAGCCGGTGACATTTTATCTTCTAACTTGAGACTAGCACTGTCGGATGGATAGAAAAACTGTTCTAGTTTTTAGCTTCATGGCATTAAAACTTAATTCCTTATTTTTTGAAAGACAAAAGTAGGATTTGATCCGTTAAGATTTTCATTTGGTGCAATTGTCCCCCACCTGGAATTGTATATCTTCACCATCAAGGCTGCAATGCTGCATTTTCAGATGGAGCTCCGTACCATTTCTGTACTGGAATATTATTTTTTTTTTGAACTGGAGCTGTGTCATTAACTGCTCAATTACAAATTCGCAGATCACAGGGCAATCCTGTCCATTATCATTCAAAGGAAGTCCTTACTGGATGGCCCCTGAGGTTGGAATATGCTTTAGGCATTTAAATGTATTGTGTGCACATTCACTGGTAATACTTATACACTGACTTGTGAAACCATCTCTTTTCCATTGGCTCAGGTAATAAAGAACTCCAGTGGCTGCAACCTTGCTGTTGATATATGGAGTCTTGGATGCACTGTCTTAGAAATGGCTACATCAAAGCCTCCTTGGAGCCAGTATGAAGGGGTAAGTAATTTTGGCTTTGAGAAGCTTAATTAGAGCATCTTTTTACTTTTTTCTTTTTCTGAACATTGATGGAAGATGGGACTTTTTGCTTTCATATAATTTGGACTAGCATGTTTTACAATAGCAGTTCATTCCCTTGACCTGTATTATGTGGTGTTTGATGTCATATGGGCCAAAGGTTGCTGCCATGTTTAAGATTGGGAACAGTAAAGAACTTCCAGCAATCCCGGAACACCTTTCAGACGAGGGAAAAGATTTTGTGAGGAAGTGTTTACAGCGTGAGCCACGAGGTCGTCCTACTGCTGCTGAGCTATTGGAGCATCCTTTTGTTAAAGATGCTGCCCCTCTGGAAAAGCCAAATATATTTCCTGCATCTTTCAATCCTCCTTGTGCAGCTGCAAATGGGGTAAAACCTCTGGTACATTATCTGTTATTTTGTTCTTTTTGCTTCTATTAAGACATTTGGGAGACTTCTGTTACGAAACAGGAATTCTTGCTCCTCATTATACTTTTGTAAAATGCTTTTATGGATTTCTTCTTTTGTTCTTAACCCATAAACAATTGAGCAAAATAAACTGATTGGTTACGTTTTTTCAGTCGTCAAGCTTTCATCATTGAGTTCTGCCAACATATTCTCATTAGTCCATCCTGGAGTCCGATTCATATGCATATCAGTGTATGGAATTCATCTAGTAGTCTATCCTATAGTCGTACAGTAAGAGTTTTTATTTTTTATTTTTAGATAAGGTAATTTTATTTTATTCAAGGTACTAAGAAGGTACTTGAGCATATTACAGTAAGAGTAATTGAGACAGTTGCATGGAAGATATAGAGTAATTTGGACAGTTGCATGGAAATTTGCATAGAATCTTAAAATAAGATTGCTTCTTCTGGAAAGGTAGATGATGTAACTTGAACATTGGTATTGTCAAGGTTTAGGATTGTTTGCTCATACAGTTCACAGCGCCATCTTTTGTGAATATAATTCTATCTTACTGATCAAAAAGGTTTAGGATTGTTTACTCCTGCATGCTGCTCTGTGGCAACTTACGACATTCAGTTCGTTTTGGCTTATTCTCAGAAGTCAGGTGATAATTTTTGGTCCCAGATTAGAATCGTTTTAGGAATAAAAGACTAAAACCCTGTTAAAGACGTACAACAAATGCTCGATGTGTGAATGTGTGCAAATTGTAATTCCAAGCGAACTTTTCAATTTACAGAACTAATCTTTTAACATATTGATGACCAGAACATAATAGGTTGATCTGGCGTGGTTTCTTTATTTTGGAATTCTGTGCCCTTTGATTGATGCTCACTGCTGTGTTCTTTGCGAATTTGTTCTAGGGCATTGGATCTGCAAGAAATTATCCTACGTTGGAATCAGAAAAGCTTGCGATCCACTCATCTAGAGCATCAAGATCTAATTTTCACTGCAGGTCTTTGCTTCTCTTGATTACTTAACCTTTCAAATGCCCTCTACATTGTTGAGAAATTTCTTAAGCGGAAAGGGGTTCCCGTTAAGTTTGTAATTTTCTCATCTCGATATGCTTGGAGTAAAAAGCTTCATGACAATAGTATTCATACATTTTGTTCACTGACTTGTTCTTTATTGTCCAGGGACATCCACATTCCGAAAAACATATCTTGTCCTGTCTCCCCAATTGGTAGCCCTCTTTTACATCCAAGGTCACCTCAAAACCTAAACGGGAGGATGTCTCCCTCACCTATATCAAGCCCTCTCAACACGTCTGGCTCATCAACACCAATCTCTGGAGGTAATGGTGCTATCCCATTTCGTCACATTAATCAGTCAGTTTACTTGCAAGAGGCCAGAACAGTTCCAAGTAGTCCCTATATGAACGGCCCTTCTTACTGGGATCCTGATGCTTTACGTGCGACGCCATTAGGATCTCGTGCTTTCCAAGAATTGGCATCCTTTGAGGATGATGCTCCGGGAAAGCAGTTTGGGAGGCCTGCCACAGGAGAACTTTGCAATGCGCAATCAGCCTTGGCCAATCGGGTGTCCCAGCAACTTTTGAGGGATCATGTGAAATTGATTTATTCAGTAGATCTCAATCCTTGCCCTCCCTTGTCAAGTCGCACTGGTGGAACATGATATGTATTTTCGGACATATTAATGGAGAACTTCAAAGTTTCAGTGTTACTGGGTTTTCTGTGTAAATCTGCTATATCTTGGCACGTTTGAAGGAAGCTGTTTTGCACAATAAGGATTTCCTAAGAGGAGAAACTAAGAAATGCAGTGGCATCTTGGCGGAACTTCATTATCTATTGTCAGATTGATCAACCTGATTTCCTCCACACACTCTTTGAGTCTAGTGTTCCAATGATGAAGCACTTCTCAATGAGAATATGTTGACCATCTGTCACCAATATCATTTCTCGGCATTTAGGGGCTTGTCCAAAGATGTATGCCTGATTAGACTTAACATGAGCGACGAACTAATGATTCATTTGCTGTTGGAGGTTGGCTTCCAGTTATTCAATGTACAGCTGATCCTTCATCAAGACATTAATGGCACCAAACTTGTATATTTATGCTGTCCCATAGAAGATAGAAAAGAGTAAGCCTGGAACTGAAGCAGGTAGAGTCCTTTTTCTTTTTGCCTTTCCCCTTTTCGAGAGGGGTTCTTGTACAGCAAACAATGTATTGGAATATTCCAGGTACTGTTGATTGAACAATCAAAGGAAGATATTTGCTTTCTGCAGCTTCAATGCTGTAGCTGATGTCTCACTGAGTTAAATATTGTTTTGGATGCACAAGTATTTGTCCCATCTATCTGTATCTGATTTTGCAGATGCTTAATATAGGCATTGAATTTCAAGTAACTATCTACGATACGTGTTATACGTAACCTAAAAATAAGGTAAATAACCTTTTTAGGTACCAACTTTGGGAGAATTTTACAATTTGCACGAGGGTGAAATGGAGGTGCTTATTTTCACACGGACGCCCTTCTATTTCAAATACAACATACAGTTACTTTGAATATATTGGATCTGACGTGATAAATTATTCATGCAATACAGTAGTAGTGTTATAAATAGAATTGTATTTAAGGTGAATGTTTATATTTAAAGAGAATTTAGAGTTTGTTAATCGGTGGCTAAGTCACATTTCCCTTATAAATAGAGGGGGTCTATTCCATTGTAATAGATCCCAAAATTCAATAAGAATTTCCTCGCTCTTTCTCTGCAATTTTTTTTTTATTGTTTCATAACACGTTATCAACACGAGTCTCTAACCAATTGAGTAGAAGCTTTGAGACTTAGCATAATGATTGTTAATTGTTCCATGAACTTCCTTCATGATTAAATTCTTGATTTAAAGTAAGTATTTTATTTTATTTTATTTTATTTTTCTGTTTTAATTTCTTAAAATTCTATAATTTGATTTTAAATGCAAGCAAAGACAATAAACATTGATTATAACTCTAGTAGAGTTTGCAAGAAATTATCGTCACCCGAAGTGGTAAAATTTCTATGCCTTGTCATGATCAAATTCATGTATGTTTGTGGGCAAAGAAGTAGAAACCCGTCCCATTGAATTTGTTTCATTCTCATTCCCCTTAAGAGAATGTGATAGCAATATGTGATAAGTGTGAAAAAAGACTTACCATACATGTATCAATGGATTTGGACGTGGCATTAAACGAAATTATAATCGTCATCAGTGTAATAATGAGAATAATAAGGATTCTCAAAATAAACCTTCACTCTGTGAAAGTAATGTTTGTCATCGATTTGACATGAGATTTTGTAAAGCACAAATAGATGATTACGGTCTATTCATAATATGAATGTAACAACATGTGATTTATGAATATATATTCATTCTTGGAAGAATATGAACGTGCTAGTGGTAATGAATATACCACACTCACCTCTAAAAGGGGTGTTGAGATGAAATAAGAAAATAATGTCATTATTATGACATGAATGGTCATTGGTCACGACATATTGTACGCCAAAATATTTTGGCAAAGTGATTGTTAAAGGACAACAATAATGCAACAAACAGATCTTACATATAATTTTGACCATGACCATAGTGGTATAACTTTCTTTCTAAAAGAGATATTCTCCATATAGACGTTAATGAATATATGGTAGTACAAAATTAATTGAGAGCTATGGAAGAGCTAATTTTGAGTAATAAGATTGATTATCAATAAGGCATTGTGTTGTAATAAGTCTCAAAGAAACTTATTGAGTTTCTAAAGTATTCGCGAAAGTGACTGGTTATATTGAGATTATAAATAATCAGAAAATTTAATATTTTTATATTACTACAACTGTAGCAGGATAATATGTATATGAAAACTACCCGCTTTATTGCCTACACAAATAAAAATATGGTGAAATTACATGACGCAATAAACTAGAAGTTTATCTATATCTATATTATTATAAAAGTGGGAATACCAAAAGTTAAAAGTTGAATTACTAAAATACCCTTCTAAATTTAGATTAACCTACTTAATTATACAAAAATAAAATAAAATAAAGTAGATAAAAAACTAAATTTAATTGAAGGGATGCAACCTGTCAAAATTAGTAATGTATACTCACGTAACCATTCCTATTGTTTCCAACTATTCCTGCCTTTTTGTTGATGTTGATGTGACATTGAGAGAAAATAAAGAGAAAGAAATCTATTCATATATGAAACCATTTAGTAGATTACAGGGTCAAGATTTTTCCATTCTTCATACTGGAAGAGGTATTATCTTATTTACCTATCTTTGAAGTTCTATCCTTCAACTTGTTGGTTTGGAAGAATTGCTATATTGCATGAGTGGCGTATTTCTTCCGCAACATAGAATAGGTAACGAGGATAAAGGGAAAAACTTGAAATACTTCGAATTATTTTTTAGAAAAAAAACGTAATGATGTATCATCCTATATTAGAAAGATGGAAACATAATGAGTCATAGTGAATGATCCCAATTTATTTGTATTGTATTACGTTATTATTATTTAAGATTCAAAAAGTGGTAACATTCATGATATAGCACTAAATCAAAGATGTAATTAAATGGGTCTTGCCATTGGTAATTAGAGACGAAATGAATAATATAACCTCATAGATAACTTAATAAGAAATTTTTGAAACAAAAAATTACAATAACATGTCAATTTCATTCTTGCCGTAAAATTCTTTGAACTTTTTTCTTTCTAATATTTTCTTGCTCGGTTAAGCATAACATCATGTGTTTAAAGTTTTTGTATTTTGATTATGTTCATTGTACTTACTATCTGAATTTCTTTGGTGTAGGAACAAATAACCAATTTAGTACATTCAATTGTCATAAGTCTCTAATATCATCATTGTATTTGCTAGCATTATTTATTTTTAAAACTCGATCCTAGATTTTGGTTTTATCATGCCATTTTTTATAACAAACATTTGTACCTCACCATGTATAAATATGAAACCTCTATGTTCCACATGTGGAGATAATTTATAGTGTTGATTAGATAATATATGGAGAATTTTAAAAACTAAAGGTGTCTTGTCTAATTGTTTAAGCTTTTAGCTGAGATTGTCCACAATTCAAATTTATTAGAGCATGCAAGAGGTTTTAGGTTTAAATCAGGTCTCCATTTCTTGGTTAAAATGGATTATAGTTGCAATAGAAGAGTGACAATAATTTGAAAAATAAAAATAAAGCAACATACAATGATTTTGGTCAATACCTCATACTTCAAAAAGAAACAATCGCACATCCTCACTTTGAATTATTTAAAAAAAAAATGATCGTCCAGTTCTCTTGATTTTATCTTTTTATATAACTTCTTCATGTTTTGACATAATAAAGGTACATTATTTCTTTACCACTAGATAGATACCAACACGGAGTTTACATGTCTTTTGATACGTGACAATGAATGTGATTATGCAGAGGCGGACCCATGTGTATGGGTGAGGGGTCACCGGACCCCGTAAACTTCGGTCAAAATCTTATATATATATATATATATATATATATATATATTGAAAATGGTTAATTTAAAGCAGTTGGCACCATGAACACTACAAGCATTTAGGGGGCACTGGTTGAGCTGAATAATGTGCCCCCGTCGCAAAAACATGTTGGGTCTGCCTCTGTGTGTAACGACCCGACCGGTCATTTTGAGCTCTAGCGCATCGTTCAGCAGTTTGAGGTTATGAGCAGCTTTATTTCAGGTATTATGACTCGTACACATGGTTGGAATTGAAATTCAGTAAGTTTGGGTGGATTTGGAAAGAGAATTCTCATCTCAGAAACCTTAAGTTGGAAGAATCGGCTAAGAGTGGAATTTGGAGTAAACGACCTCGGAATCAGGATTCGAAGGTTCCAGAACGTTCGTATGATGATTTCGGACTTGGGCGTATGTCCGGATCGGGTTTTGGATAACCCGGGAGCGTTCCGGCGTATATTGCGGAAGATAGCATTTTAGAAGAAATTTCATTAGTTTGGGTTGGAAGGCATTTCAGTGTTATAGATGTCCGTTTGGGATTCCGAGTCTGGGAATAGCTCCGTATGGTGATTCTGGAGTTGGGAGCGCGATCGGAAGTGAATTCGGATGTCCGTAGGTTATTTTGAAGTCATTTGGCTAAAGATAGAAATTTGAAGGTTTTNTGAGCAGGTCCGTAATATCAAATATGACTTGCTTGCAAAATTTGGTGTCATTCCGAGTAGTATAGGTCGGTTCGGCGCATTGTTAATGAATTCAAGAACTTAAAGTTATTAAGCTTGATTTTAGGGGTTTTGAGGTGTGATTCTGAGTTTTAGCGTTGTTTTGGGTGTTCCAAAGGCTCGAGCAAGTCCGTGGGATGATTTGGGACTTGTTGGAACGTTCGATTTGAAGTTCCGAGGGCTCGGGTGAGTTCCGAGTAGGTCCCGGGATGTCTTTAGGCTAAAATATAGTTGTTGCAGGTCAGAGGGGTCAAATATCTGAACCCACCACCGCGGTCCGTGGTCCTTTTTGTGCTGGCCGCGGTGGAGGGCTTCGCGGTCGCATTCGTGTTTTCGCGGTCCGCGGTGGAGGGCTTCGCGGTCGCAGTCGTGTTTTCGCGGTCCGCGGTGGAGGAGCTGGACCACTGGTCCGACTTCAGAGGCTTATATTGTTTGATATACAAGGAAGTTTCAGATGATTCAAAAACAAAAGTTGTAGCCCTTCGTGTCTAGTTTCTAGAAAGGTAAAGAAATCGTAATTCGGACATCTGTAGAGAAAGTTATGTCTAAAATACTAAAGTATGTCACTTAGTCATTTTTCTTGATTTTCTTTAGTTTTTCTTGACTTTTGCTAGCGCGGCCGCGGTCCTTTTTTCGCGGACCGCAATGGGGGGCCTGAGAAGAGTATAAATAAGTGGGATTTTCAGTTATTTTTTATTTTTCAAGATCCAAAAAATATAAGAGGCGATTTTCCAAACACTCTTTCTTCTCCAAAACGTTGGTAAGTGATTTCTAACTCATTTTCTTCACTCCTTAACTTATTTTTACAAGATTTCATCCTAGAATCTAGGGTTTTCATGGTGGAATTGGAAATTTTGGGTAAAACCTTAGAATATTAAAATTTGGGGATTTAGACCTCAAATTGAGGTCGCATTCCAAAACTATTTATATATCCGGGCTCGGGGGCGAATGGGTAATCGGGTGTTGGTCCGAAT
>ML284814.1:0-53639 GCA_005239495.1 Nicotiana undulata
GTCACTGTCTTGGCATGACAGTTCAAGATAGCATAATAGGGGGATAACCAGTCCATCCCCAATATAAGATCAAAGTCAACCATATCAAGAAGCAAGAGATCAACCTGAGTCTCCAGAACACCAATAACTACTACGCAAGCACAGTAGACTCGATCTACCACTATAGAATCACCCACCCGTGTAGACACATGTACAGTAGTACTCAAGGAATCACGGGGCATACTCAAATAAGGGGCAAAATATGAAGACACGTAGGAGAATGTAGAACCCGGATCAAATAACATCGAAGCCTCTCGGCTGCAAACTGAAACTGTACCTGTAATAACTGTATCAGAAGCCTCAACATCAGGACGAGAAGGAAAAGCATAACACCGGGGTTGAGCCCCTCCAACCTGTACATCTCTAGGTCTACCTGCTATGCGGTGACCTCTACCTCTCATGGTCTGCCCTCCACCTCTATGAGTCTGACCTCCACCTCTGGCACCACGACCACCCCTAGCTGGCTTAGGGGGCGAGGGTGCACCTGATGCGGGAACCATGGCACGGGAACCCTGATACTGAGAACCACCAATACCTCGGGGGCAAAACCTGGAAATATGCCCCATACCACCGCAAGTGAAGCAAGATTTCAGCTGCAGAGAATACTGACCCTGAAACTGTCCCTGACGACCAGAATGACCACCCGATAGCTCTAGGTGCACTGCGGGATATCTGGAGTGCCGACTGATATGACCTAGGGGGATGACCTCTTCCAAAGGAATCTCTGCCTCCAAATGAGGCACCACTGAAACGGCCGAAATGATGAGGTCTCTTGTCAGACCCCTGTCCACCACCCTGGGATAATACCATATCAATGCGCCTGACCACATCGGCTGCATCCTGAAAGGAGATATCAGTACCCGTCTCTCTAGCCATCTGAAGTCTAATGGGCTGAGCTAGACCCTCAATAAATCTGAACCCTCTCCCGATCAGTGGGGAGTATCATAATGGCATGCCTGGCCAGAGTAATGAACCTGGTCTCGTACTGAGTGACGGACATGGAGCCCTGTTGTAGACGCTCAAACTGCCTCTGAAGATCCTCTCTCTGAGTAACTGGAAGGAACTTCCCCAAAAACAACTCGGAGAACTGAGCCCAAGTCAGAGGTGCAGACCCAGCTGGTCTGGTCAAGCAGTAATCTCTCCACCAAGTCTTGGCGGTTCCAGAAAGACGAAATGTAGCAAAATAAACTCCATTGGACTCCACAATGCCCATGTTCCGAAGAACCTCATAACAGCTGTCTAAATAATACTAGGGATCCTCTGATGGTGCACCAGTAAATGTAGTAGTGAATAACTTGATGAACCGATCCAACCTCTACAGAGCGTCTGCTGACATGGCTGCTCCCTCAACTGCTGGTGCCACAATACCCGGCTGAACTACTCCGGATGTCTGGGGTGCTGGAGTCTGGAACTGAGTGGCAAACTGCTCTGGCGTATGAATAGCAGGAGTCTGGGTCCCTCCCCCAGCCTGAGATCCAGCTGGTGCAGTAGGAAGAAGACCGGCCTGAGCTACATTCTCCATGAGTCCCACTAAGCGGACTAAAGCGTCCTGAAGCACTGGGGTGGCAATGAACCCCTCTGGGACCTGAGCTGGTCCAACTGGGACTGTCTGAGTAGGAACCTCACCAACAAAGTCTACTTGTGGGTCCTCTACTGGAGCTGCTGCTCTAGCTCTGCCTCGGACTCTAGCACGGCCTCGTCCTCGGCCCCTCGTAGGAGCTGCAATAGGAGGATCAGGCTGCTGGTCGGTCGATGAGGAAGCGCCCGTTCTCGCCATCTGCGAGAGAGTAAAATAGAGACTTAATTAGTATTCAGAATTCAACTGGCACGACAGAGAATGAAAGATGTGAAGTTATTCCTAACTTTGCAGCCTTTGGGGGATAAGTACAAATGTCTCCGTACCGATCCCTCAGACTCTACCAAGTTTTTTCGTGAGTTGTGAGACCTAAGTAACCTAGGGCTCTGATACCAACTTGTCCCGACCCGAAATCCCACCTTCGGGTCATGACTGCGTCTAACGTTGAGCCCACTAGACAAGCCAACATTTGAACTAAATAGAACTCATTAACAACTAAAACGAACAAGATAACTAATGCATCGATGGTCAACAATATGAAGGTTAACAAATTACCAAAAACAACATAGCAACTTCGAAATAAAACCCATATACAAATCCCGGAACTGGTGTCACATACTCACGAACTGTCTAAGAGCTTACTAAAACAAAGGTCTGAAAATAAGCACATATGACTGTCTTTGAACTATAAGATAAGATAGAGCTGAAAGTGAAGGGTAGAAGATGACGCCAAGGCCCACGAACATCTGCGGGTCTACCTCGATGTCTCCTGTATGAACTGATGGAATGCTCCGACCGTCAGTGACCACCAGGTCCGGCTGCGTAGTCTGCACAACATAAAGAAGTGCAGGTGTAGCATCAGTACAACCGACCCCATGTACTGAGTAAGTGCCGAGCCTAACCTCGGCGAAGTAGTGACGAGGCTAAAATCGGCAACAATATATGTACCTGTGCAATTATATATAATAACAGGAAAATATCGACGGAATTAATCAAGTAAGACAGATACGGGAAGAACATGCTGGGGGTAAAAAGGGGCAACAAAATGCTAGCACAGTAGAACAGGGTAATAACTAAAGTGTAAAAAGTAAAAGCCGGAATTTAACGTCTCAGGACAGATAATGAACAGCAAAAGGCACGGCATGTCCCCTCATGCATAATCTCGCAACCCCTCAGAACGGAATGTCCCCTCGTGCAATAAATAATCAACGATCAACACGGCATGTCCCCCCGTGTGATAAATAACAAACAATTAGCACGGCATGTCCCCTCGTACAATAAATAATAAATGATCAACACGACATGTCCCCTCGTGTGATAAATAATAAACAATCAGCACGACATGTTCCCTCGTGCAATAATTAATAAACGATCAGCAATATAATGTGAAAATCAACAATAAGGAGTCTCAAGTGTGTGAAAATACTCAATAAAATTCTATCGTCCCAACAAGGGACTCAGCTATAACCAACCCCGCATCAGAAATACAATTTCAACAGTAAAAGCCTCAACTGAAACAAATAACACAATAACTCCCCATGTCATGAAACAACATCAAGGTATCACTTCTAAATCACCAATTATTCATAGTACAGAGAATATTAAGAATACGGTATGATTCACCACAATTGACTCACGGTCATGCTTGACCGCAACATATAGGCATTCGTCACCCCGCCTATACGTTGGACAAGAATTACACATAGCAAATAAGACTCTATACCTAATCCCTCAAGCTAAGGTTAGGCCAAACACTTACCTCGGCTCCAAAAATGCAAGTCAAGCCTCAATCACAGCCTTCCCTCTCGAATCCAACTCCGAATCGATAATATCTAGACATAATGGATTTATTAACATCAATAAATACTCAATAAACCAATTACGAAGCCTAATTATACATTTTCTACTATTCTTCCAAAAATACTAAAATTCGACCCCGGGCCTGCTTGGTCCAAACACGAGGCTCGGACCAAAACCCGATCACCAATAACCCCACGAGTTAGAATATATAATTTTTTTTAAGATTCGACCCCAAATGAGGTTGAATCACCCAAAATTCCCAAAAACCTAACTCTACCCATAATCCCTAATTCTACTTTGATTCCATGTTTTTAGGCCTAGAATCTAGTGATTAGTTGATGAAAGTAAGAGGAAATGATGTTAAGAATACTTACCTATAGAGCTATGGAGGAAAAGTTCTTCAAAATTCGCCTAGGTGGGTTGGGGAAGAAGAAGAGTTGTGAATAATTGGAGAAATCCCGAATGGGTTCTGTTTTTGGGTTATTAAAATCACTGGAGGGATTTACCCTTCGCGTTCGCGGGCCACTGGCCGCGTTCGCGAAGGGTTGACAGCTGGGACTTATGCGTTCGCGGAGCCAGAGCCGCGTTCGCGTAGGTCTGACTCCCTAACCTTCCGCTTCCGCGAGCCTCTGCCCGTGTTCGCGAAGAACAAACCTACTTGACCCCAGACCCCACCCTATAACACTATGCATTAGCGAGAGGGGCGTCGCGTTCGCGTAGAGCAGTACCCCCCATAGCTCCACGTTCGCGACCGTACCCTTGCATTCGCGTAGAACAAAACCCAAGCCACATTATTTACCCTTCGCGTTCGCGAAGGGTATTACACTAGACATCAAAAACAGGCCAAGAACACCAGATGTTTCCTTCTTTTCACACCCAATTAGCTACCCGAAACTCACCCGAGCCCTCGGGTCTGAAAACCAAACACACACACGACTCCCAAAACATCCTACGGACTTATTCAAGCATTAAAAACACTAAAATATAATCAAAATCATCGAATCAAACCTCAAAACTCTTAGAATTTTCTTAAAACTTCATAAAGCTTAACTTTTCCAATTTTAATCTGAAACACGTCATTTCAAGTCCGTTTTACACCAAATTTCCCAGATAAGACAAATAACATATAATAAACCTTTTCCGGGATCCGGAACCATAATACGGGCCCGGTAACACAGTTTTCACATAATTATTCTTTTTCAAAATCCTTTATTATTTTCAGAAAATAATTTTCTTAAAAATTCATTTCTCGGGCTTGGGACCTCGGAATTCGATTCCGGGCATACGCCCAAGTCCCATATTTTCCTACGGACCCTCCGGGACCGTCACATCACGGGTTTGGGTCCGTTTACCAAAAATGTTGACCAAAGTCAACTTTAATCAATTAATTATCATAAAATTCCATTTTCATCAAATTTCAACATAAGGACTTCCCGTCTACACGTTCGGGCTGCGCACGCATATCGAGGTGAGATTAACGGAGGCTTTCGGGGCCTTGGAACACAGATTTAGCTAGGATCACTTAGGATGACCTTTTGGGTCATCACAAGTCCCCCTCTCATGTTTCTCTTTTAATGGTGTACACGCGGATATTGAGAATACTTATAAGTTGTGCGGAACGAATACTGAAAAGTGAGGAAACTTGGCCATTATTTTGTTGGATTTTTCATAGCATCTTTACTTGCAATTTCCTTGATCATTTATCCGATTTAACTTGATAACACCTCTTTATTCCAAGATATATTCTGGGCAGATTATTTGAAAAATTGTACACCTACACACGGGGATGTTTTCTTACTAAACTTGATGATTTGATTTTTAATATTATTATGTACCGGTTTAAAGGATGAAATTATACAGGTGATATCTAGTATCATTAATAATTTGTGTTTATCTTACCTTGTCGTGTTTATTTACGACACTTATTGAGTAAATTGGGTCAGTTGTACTCATACTACACTTTGCACTTAATTGTGCAGATCCAAGTGTGGAGACCAGTTATCTGTAGTCGGTTTCATTTCGTACTATCTGCCAAAAGCGAGGTAGAGTTGTATCTTTGGTCGCAGTTTGACTTGTATTTTCCTTTCATACTATTGTTATAGTTCAGACAATGTATTTATTGTTTAGTTTTAGATTTGTATCATGTTGTAGAAGCTTACGACTCCGTACTTACTAGTATCCGGGGAAAATTACTTTGTATTGGTAGTTTCATTGTTATAACACCGCAAACTTTATGCTATTTTATAAATTTTTGTTATTTTGTTGTTTTCATTATCGTGTTTTGGCTTGCCTCGCCAGTGTGTTAGGCGCCATCACGACGGGTAGGGATTTTGGGTCGTGACAGGATAGGTGCAAGATAGATATTTGGAATCTAACTCTAGTTCAGTTCACTCTGATGTTCTAATGATTCTCATGTTCACTCGATGATTAGTTCAAACATGTAACCAAGGCCAGTCTATCGATTAAATCTTAACTCTATGAGGTGAACTAATATAAAGCACTGTGAAAATATGAAAGAACGTGTTAATTGATTAGTCTTTAGGAAAACGTCTCTTGAATATTCTCCTAACTTGATTGAATCAACAATTCAACGAGCTCTTTCAACTACTTAAAAGAATCACTAAATAAGACCAACCAAAATAATGCAAAGACCGAAATATTCCTCTTTCTATTAAACAAAATTGGTATATAAAGTTGAAATCAATTTAAATCTCCATAAACAAATTCAAGTAAAGAACTAGAGTTAAAATCCACAAAAATCAATCAAAATACCATATCCGTCAAACTCTAATGGAAACTACTCCATGATCATGGAGAAATTCAATCACAATTAAAGTTGAATAATAAGAAAACATGAATTCAATCCAAACTCACGTGTTGAGATGAAGAAAGAATGATAAATTCTTGTTCTTTGAGCCTCCAATGCTTTTCTAATCTTCTGAAGGTCAAAAGTCCTCTAAAAATCGTGTTTTTGATGTATTTATACCATGTAGAAACTGGACCAGATGAAACTACCCTTTTCAAGCCGAAGTAGAACAATTGGACCACAAAAATACATTGGCGCAGCGCGCCATGCGTCGCATCAATGAGGATTTTTCAGAGAGTTGAGTCTTTTCACTTTGCAAGAATTTCATACTAGCACCTAGTTCCCCGCGGTGCGGTAGTGCATTTTTCTCAATGTAATTTTCTAACGACCTGACAAGTCATTTTGAGCATCTGCATTCCGTTCAGCTATATGAAGTCTTGAGTAGCATTGGATGATGTATTATGACTTGTGTGAATCGTCAGTTTTGGTTTTTAGGTTATTCGGAATTGATTTGGAAGAATGAATTTCATGATTGAAGCTTTAGAGTGGGAAGAGTTGACCAAATTTTACTTTTTATTACTTGACCTCGGATTGGAGTTTTGATGATTCCGTTAGGCTCAAATTTTGATTTTGGACTTGGGTGTATTCTCGGATTTGCATTTGGATATTTTTAGAATGCTTCGACGCTAATTGGCGAAAGTTTTAAATTGGAAGGTTTGGAAAGTTCATAAGTTTGACTGGGAGTCGACTTTATGATATCGGGTTCGTATTGTGGTTACGGGAATTTTAATAGCTTCCTTATGTCATTTGAGACTTGTGTGCAAAATCTGAGCTCATTCCGAGTTGATTTGATAAGGTTCGGCACGAGTTTTGGAAGTTGAAGGATTCAAAGTTCATTGTGTTTGATTTGAGGTGCGATTCGCCATTTTGAAGTTGTTTTGCATGCTTTGAAACCTTGAATAAGTCCGCGTTAAGATATGAGACTTGCTGGTATATCCAGATGGGGTTCCGAGAGGCTCGGGAGAGTTTCAGGCATGATTCCGATCATTTTGAAAATTTTGGTTGAGGCTGGTTTGTGGCAGAATCTGGCGTGGTCGCACATTCAGCTGGTTTTGCGCAAGTGCGGTGGTCGTATAAGCGGAAGTATGGACGCACCTGCGATGAAGGCTGAGTTGGGCTACCTCCGCAGAAGAAGAATTGGTAGCGCACCTGCGTGCGCGTAGAAGCGAGATCGTGAGCGCACCTGAGATATCGCAGAAGCGGATATTTTTCCGCAGGTGCGAGGGCCATTTCTCCAGTGCTTCTCCACTGAAGCGGAATTTTGGTCACAAAAGCGATGCTGCATAAGAGGCTATTGTTTTGCAAATGCAAAATTTCATGGGTAGAAGCTATAAAATCGAGGGTTGTCCACTTTTATCATATATTGAGCTATAGACCTCAGACTTGGGTGGTTTTTGAAGAGATTTTCACCATAAGGATTGAGGTAAGTTTTCTCTACTCGGTTTGGACTATATATCATGAATCTATCCTCGTTTTTGGCATTTGGTTGATGATTGGGAAAAGGAAATTGGGGGATTTTTGTCTAAAGTTTCATAGAGTGAATTTTCGAGTTTTGAATATCGATTCGGAGCTGAATTTGAGAGAAACTTGTATGGTTGAACCCCTTATTGAATGGGTTGTTGGATTTTGTATGTTTTGTCGGGTTCAGAGGTGCGGGCCGAGGATTGACTTTTTGGTTGACGTTGGGGCTTTTGATTAAAGATTCTACCTTTATCAATTGAGTTTGTTTCCTTAGACATTATTTGATGTATTTGATTGGCTTTTGGCTAGTTTTGAGTCGTTCGAAGGTCGGTACGGGTGGGATGGCATATTTAGAGTATCGTTTGGCTTGCTCGATATTGGATTTGGCTTATTTGAGGTAAGTATCAGTTATAAACTTGGTGTTGAGAGTATGAACCCCTGAATATACGTGTTATGTGATTGGTGTTGAGGTGACACGCATTCTAGGTGATGGGTGTGTGGGCGTGCACCATAATAATTGTGATTTAATTGATTCCATGAAACTATGTAGCTATCTTATATGAACACTATTATTGTACTCTATTTGTTTAGAGCACTTGAGGTGTGATTTATGCTAGAAAACATGTTTAGGCTATATACTGGTAATACTGGGACCCACAATGGTAGTTCTTTGCCGTTGAGTTATTTGCTTTATTGTAGTTATGTACTTAGTCGCATTCATCATTACATATTATATATCAGATCTGTTATTATATATTGTCACATTTCGTGTCATTGATTTGGGATTCTTAGCATGAGTATTGTGAGCCCGAGAGACTGGAGAGGTTGATGACTGAGTGAGGCTGAGGACCTGTTGTGAGTGACATTTATGTGATCGGGTTGAACGTTGCATGAGGCTTTAATGATTCATGCCAGGATTTGGTTTATTATAGCGCTTGGGCTGGATCTTCCCCTCCGAAGTTTGCATACCCACAGTGAGTACAATTGCTATTGATTTATTTGCATTGGGCTAGATCTGCCCCAGATTCATTTGCATTTGGATGGATCTGCCTTGGATTCATTTGCTTTGGGCTGGATTTAACCTAGATTCATTTTGCATTGGGATGAATATGCGCTGGATTTCTTTCATTGGGGTGGATTTGCACTGGATTTATTTGCATTTGGGCTGGATCTGCCCTGTTCAGTGCTGAGTGAATGAGTGTGTTGAGTGATTGAGCGTGATGAGTGAAAAGTGTGAGACAATGAGATTGAGTACTCTGAGAGTGGGAGTACATGAGTTCATGCATGCATAGAGATGCAGTTTCCTCATGTTGTACGGTATTACGTCATTCATGACTTCTCATACACATTGACATGTAGGCATATAGATTTACTTTCCTCATGCCGTCTAATAATGAAAAATTTGCATGTTGAATGTTTTGGGAGAAATCACAGTTTTACAAACTTACTCATATTTTGGTGTTTTTGTTAAAAGGTTTGAGTTTTTACTATTATACTGGAAAAACATGCATATTTTTCCGGAACTGTTAATGACCTGAGTATTTTATCTTTGATTTATTACTTGTACCGCCTTAGTTATATTATTATGAGTTGTTCCAAGCTATTGGTGTTGAACTCTGACCCTTGTCAAAGCTCGTCACTACATTCAACCTAAGGTTAGGTTTGTTACTTATTGAGTACATGGAGTCGGTTGTACTCATACTACATTTATGCACCTTGCGTGCAGATGTTGTTGTGTATGGCGGGAGCTGGATTTAAAGATGTACCTGCGTTCCGGTCATAGTTGCCTCTTGGTCTTTGTAGTTTTAGAATTTTTAATCTATTCATGTATATTTCAAACAAACGATGTACTTTATTTCATACCAGCTTTGTAAATTCTAAATCTTAGATACTCATGATTTGTACTACCAGTCTTGGGAAATGTATAAAGGTTCAGGTATATTATCATTTATTTGTCTCAATAAATCTTATTAAATGGGATAGTTATTAATTGGCTTACCTAGTGAGTTGGGTTAGGTACCATCACGACTAGTTGGATTTTGGGTCGTGATAATTTTTTTCCCTCACTTTTTAACATCTAGACTTGGTCCTCGCCCTCGGATGTGATCCCGACTTTACTTCATGGGCTTCTAATCAGACTTCAAAGCTCCAAATCATCCATTTTAGACCCAAACATCTTTTTTCACTCGAAATCACTTCCTATATATACATAACATAAAGCACGTAATAAGTACAAAGTACTAACAATCAGGTTCAAATATAATCCAAGTGTAATATAGTCCAGACAGAAGAGTTACTAGGATCAGAAAGCGTGTGATTTATCATTTATGGTGGGCGAGAAGGTTCTCTTGAAAGTTCCACCGATGCATGGGATCATGAGGTTCGGGAAGAAGGGAAAGTTAAGCCCAAGGTTTATTGGCTCGTTTGATGTGTTGAGGCGAGTTGGGGAGGTTGCTTATGAGCTTGCTTTGCCTCCCAGTCTATCGGGAGTTCATTCGGTCTTCCATGTGTCTAAGCTCCAGAGGTATCATGCCGACCGGTCGCACGTTCTAGATTACAACACGGTTCAGCTAGATGAGAGTTTGGGTTATGAAGTGGATCTATTTGCCATTGTTGACAAGCAGGTTTGGGAGTTGAGGTCCACGAGGATTGCAGCAGTTAAGGTCCAGTAGAAGGGTCAACCAGTCGAGGAAGCGACTTGGGAGGCTGAGTAGGACATACGGAGCAGATATCCACACTTATTCAGCACTCCAAGTATGATTCTAGACTCGTTTGAGGACGAACGTTTGTTTAAGAGGTGTAGAATTAAAAGCATGATAAACACAACAGTACGCATGATAAACACAACGGTACGCATGATAATAGAGGACTTAGCTTTGCAAATCATGGGTATTATCATGCATACTGTTGTGTTTATCATACTTTTAATTCTACACCTCTTAAACAAACGTTTGTCCTCGAACGGGTCTAGAATTATACTTAGAGTGCTGAATATGTATGGATATCTACTCCGCATGTCCTCCACGGTCTCCCAAGTTGCCTCCTCGACTGGTTGACGCCTCCACTAGACCTTTACCACAGAAATCGTTTTAGACCTTAACTGGCGGACCTACCTGTCAACAATGGCAATTGGCTCCTCCTCATAACCCAAGCTATCATCTAGCTGAAACATGATGTAGTATGACACATGCGACCTGTTGGCATGATATTTCCGGAGCATATACACATGGAAAATAAACCTTGGGCTTAGCTTTCCCTTCTTCCCGAACCTCATTCCACTGATGGCGAGACTTTCAAGAGAACCTTCTAGCCCACCATGAATGATAAGTCTCGCGCCTTCTGATCCGCGTAACTCTTCTGTCTTGAATGTGCTGTGCAAAGTCACTCTTGAATAAACTTTACCTTCTCCAAGGCATCCTTAACTAAATTAGTGCCATATAACCTAGCCTCCCCAGTCTCAAACCATCCAATGGGCGAACAACATCGCTGACCATATAAAGTCTCAAATGAAGCCATCTCGATGCTGGACTGATAACTGTTGTTATAAGCAAACTCGGCCAAGGGCAATAATTGATCCCACTAACCTCTGAAGTCAATCACACTTGCTCTGAGCATATCCTCCAGGATCTGAACTGTCCGCTCCGACTGTCCGTGGGTCTGCGGATGAAAGGCTATGTTGAGCTCTATACCCAACTCGCTCTGTACTGCTCTCCAAAAATGCGAAGTTAACTGGGGACCTCTATCTGAAATGATGGAAACAGGAACATCATGTAACCATACAATCTCCTGAATGTAAATCTAGTCCAACCTCTATGACGAGTCGTAGTCATCACTGGAAAGAATTGTGCCGACTTGGTCAGCCTGTCGATAATGACCCAAACTGCATCAAACTTTCTCAACGTCTGGTGCAACCGAACTACAAAATCCATAGTTATGCCCTTCCATTTCCACTCTGGTATAACCATATGATAAAGTAGGCCACTTGTCCTCTAGTACTCATACTTAACCTGATGGGAGTTTAGGCATCTCGCTACATACTCAACTATATCCTTCTTCATTTGCCTCCACCAATAATGATCCCTTAGGTCGCGATACATCTTCGTAGCACCTGTATGAATAGAGTACTGAGAACTATGTGCCTCCTCTAGAATCTTCTCCCTCATCCATCAACTTTAGGGACACATAGGCGACCCTGGAGTCGAAGAACACCGTCCTTACGATAGTAACCTCCTTGGAACCACCCTATTGTACTGTCTCCCTAAGAACCAACTTGTGCAGATCATCTTACTGACAAGCCTTAATTTGCTCAAATAATGAAGACTGAGCCACAACGCATGCAAGAGCTCGATTGGGCTCTGAAATATCCAATATCACAAATCTGTTAGCCAAGGTTTGAATGACCAAAGCCTATGGCCTCTTCTCCGCTGAAATGAATACCAAACTACCCATACTCTCAGCCTTTCTGCTCAAGGAATCCGTAACAACATTCGCCTTGCCCGGATGATAAAGGAAGGTAATATCATAGTCCTTCAGTTACCCAAGCCACCTGCGCTACCTCAAATGTATATCCCTCTGCTTGAATGAATGCTGCAAGTTGCGATGATGGGTGTAAACCTCAGAGGCCACCCCATGAAGATAATGCCTCAAGGTCCTGAGAGCATGAACTATCGCAGCCAACTCCAAATTACGTATGGGGTAAGTCTTCTCGTGGGGATTCAACTGACTTGAAGCATATGCAATAACTCGCCCCTCCTTTATCAATAGAAGAACACTTGAAGCATCACAATACACAGTATACATCCCAGAATCAGAAGGCAACACTAACCTTGGTGCTATAGTCAATGTCGGTCTTAAGCTTCTGAAAGCTCGCCTCGCAATCATCGGACCATCGAAATAGAGTATCTTTCTGGGTCAATATAGTCAAATGTACAGAAATAGATGATAAGCCCTCCACGAAATCACGATAATAACCTGGTAACTCCAAGAAGCTCCTGATCTTGGTCATAGTGGTAGGACGAGGCCAACTCTGGGCTGCCTCGATCTTCCTGGAATCTACCTTAATACCCTTACCTAATACAACATGACCCAATAATGCATAGAATCTATCTAGAACTTACACTTGGAGATATTAGCATATAACTTCTCTTCCATTCTACGCGAGTAGTCAATATGTCATCAATGAAGACAATGATAAATGAGTCAAGATATAGCCTGAACACACGGTTCATCAAATCCATAAACGCCACCGGGTTGTTAGTCAAAGCGAAGGACATCACTAGAAACTCATAGTGGCCATATCTAGTCCAGAAAGCCATCTTACGAACATCTGAAGCACGAATCTTCTACTGATGATACCCATATCTCAAGTTGATCTTAGAGAACACCCTGGCACCCCGCAACTAGTCAAATAAATCATGAATGTGCGGCAACGGGTACTTATTCTTAATGGTAACTTTGCTCAACTGGCAGTAATCAATGCACATCCGCATAGTCCCATCCATTCTTTTTCTAAAAAACATTGGTGCACCCCAAGGTGACATACTCGGCCTGACGAACCCCTTCGCTAGCAACTCCTCAAGATGTTCTTTCAACTCCTTCAACTCTTTCGGTGCCATGCAATATAGTGGAAAGAGATAGGTTTGGGTACCTAGCGCCGAATCAATACAGAAATCGATATCACGATTTGGTGGAATACTTGATAGATCAGAAGGAAACATATTGGATAACTCCCGCACCACGGGCATTGAATCAATCATTGGAGTCTCTGCAGCTGTATCCCGAACATAAGCCAGATAAGCCAAACAACCCTTCTCAACTATATGTCAAGCCTTCAAGAAAGAAATTACCCAGCTAGATGTACTAATAGATGAACTCTGCCATTCCAGTCGAGGAAACTCTAGCATCGCCAAGGCAAAAATCTTGACGTGGTAATCAAGACCGACATACTACGGAGACAACCAGTCCATGCCTAGGATGATCTCAAAGTCGGTCAGGTCAAGCAACATAAGATTCGCTCTGGTCTCATAACCACAGAAAGTCACAATACAGGGTCCGTAAATCTGATCCATAACAATAGAATATCCCACTGGCGTGGACACATATATAGAAGCACCCAGACTTATGGAAACACCCAGAAAATGAGCAAATAGGGATTAAACATATGAATATGTAGACCCTTGATCAAATAGTACCAAAGCATCCCTACCACAAATAGATATAATACATGTGATCACGACGTCTCAGGCTACTGCGTCTGGTCTAACCGGAAAGTCATAGAACTTAGCTAGAATTCCACCTGACTGGCCTCCACATCTTGGGAAACCTAGACCCACATGCCCTCCACCTCTGGCTGGCCTGACGAATGGTGTGGCAGCTGTTGCGATGATCATGGGCTGATGACCCTACTGTACCGCCTTGACCTGAAGCCTAGGGCGGAATCTCCTCATATGACTAAGCTCCCCGCACTCATAGAAACCTATCATTGTGGAAGATGATTGACCCTGAGCTTGACCCTAGGGACCTATACACCCACTTAAAGAACCCTGAATAGCCGATGGACGATAGGAGCTCTCTGGAATGGCGCAGAAATGGGGTTGCACTGAAGCACCCCAAGAAGGCGACGATGTTTAATACAGTGCCCTGCTAGACTGGCCTCTCACCAAGTGACCTCTATACCCAGACGGAGCACCACTGCACCCTCCATAATATCGAGACCGCTTATCCCTAGGCGCCTGCTCTCGGCCTTGTTGACGAATAACCTCGATCCTCAGGGCTATCTCCACAACCTACTTGTAAGGAGTCCTCATCTCAATATATCGGGCAATAATGACATGGATACCATAGTAAAAGTCCGCAATAAACATCCTCACTCTCTACGCTTCACTAGGGAGTATCATAAGTGCATGGCAAGACAACTCAGAGAATCTCGCCTCATAATCGGTCACGGAAATCTGACCCTGCTAGAGCCGCTCGAACAGACCCCGTAACTCTTCCCTCTAAGAGGGTGGGGTATATCTCTCACGAAAGAGACGTGTGAATTGGTCCCAAGTCAAGGTGAGAGAACCTGCTGGTCTTCACAAAAGATAGGACTACCACTATCAACGAGCCCTGCCATCCAATTGAAATGTGGTAAAGTCCACCCGTGGGACTCTAATACTCTCACGTTGTGCAGTCTGTTCCCGCAATGTTCAATAATGTTTTGGGGGTCCTCATATCGCTCACCGCCAAAGGAAGGAGGATGTAGCCTGGTCCATCTACCTTCTACGGCTCGTGGCTGGTCTAGGCTCCGGTATAGCCGCTGCAACTGGCTTAGCTCCGCTCGTAGGTACTGCACCCGGGGTCTGATATACGACAGTAGCACGCACCCTCAGCCTCTAGCAACATGGGGAGCATCTCCTCCATCTCCGAGTTCATATGTCGCACACGTTCTCACCATTTGTTAGCGAATAAGAGAAATATATCTAGCACAACATCAACCGCACGATAGGAGATGAAGAAAGAGAAGTTTCCTAACACCATATAGCCTCACGAAGATATGGACGTCTCGACATTGATTCACAAGACTCTATTAGGCCAGCTCATGACTTGTGAGACCTATGTCAACCTAGTGCTCTGATACCAAGTTGTCATGACCCAATTCCCACTATAGGCCGTGATGGTACCCAACGTCGCCGCTAGGCAAGCCAGTAGTGAACTATCCATGTAATTGTTCATTTTAATATTTTTAAAGTAATTGATTTTATTTAATAAGAGGACGATTAATATGTGATTTTAGTAATGTAAAGCATAAAATGACGAAAGAGTGAAATAGTGAATTTAATAATCAAAACCATAAAATATCTACTAGAATCTCGCAAAATACGGTGTCACAAGTGCACGAGGAAATTAGTAGAATATACAAAACCTCCTATACTACTGTCTGGAGTAAGATAGATAGAATAATCAATGCAACAAGAAGAGACTCTGGGCGGTGCAGAACGGGCATAGAGATCATCTCACCGCTAAGTCTTTGGGTAGCGGCGGTACGCGCATGTATGGCCGCCAGATGCGCCTGCCTCAGATCCTGCACGATTATTGCAGAAGTGTAGCGTGAGTACATAAATAACATGTACTTAGTAAGTATCTAGCCTAACCTTGAAGAAGTAGTGACGAGGGGTCGACATCGACACTTACTAAGGGTCAATAAAAAATGTGCAGAAATTACAAATAGGCATGGAATACATCAATAATATCGAATTAATGAACAATAAATAAGTGATTATTTAACTAAATATCAATTAGAATATCCAACTATCACGTACTAATTTCAACTAATAAGAGCCATCAAGTAATTATAATTCTCAAGTCATGGAAGATATATCAAGTATAATCGGACTCTGAGCAATATCACGCACGATTTATGCCGATGTCGTATGGTCTGATCCAGAATAATGTGAACACTACTGAGGGTCGACCGACGCGAACCATAGATGCATCTATTATATTGCTGAGGTGTTCGGCCCGATCCACAGGAAGAGAGAATAGTCTATCACCTCCGATTAACAACTACTACAAGAATAGTACAGAAGGAGGCATAGTTTCCACTAACGGTCAAGTATTCCACTAAAACTCAAAGTAATGAAGCTCGGTATTTACAATTGCATTAGCCTATATCAAATATAATTTAAGTAATTAAACTAACAAGTAGAGTGAAATTAATACAGGTAATACATGATAGAGTCCTAAAACTACCCGGACATAAGCATGATTTCTAGCTACATGCGGACTCTCATCACATCATGCGCACGTAGCATCCACATTTATTAGAAAACAATAATTTATAGCACCTAGGGGGAAAATTCCATCTTACAAGGTTAAGCAAGAGACTTACCTCGTTTTAAAATTTTTGTAAATAGAAGTTACCCATAACCTCACGAACCCAAATATATAATTTCTACTAAATTCCATAATCATTTTCATGGACTAATTCCATTTTCGTCAAAACCTAGGTTTTTCACTAAATCCTATAATTTTCCATAATTAACATGTTAAAATCTACCCATAATCAATCTATTAAACTCTCATTGGGTAGGGATTACTTACTTTAAGATGTTAGATGAAAAACCCCCTTCCAAGAGCTCCAAAATTGGCCAATGGAAATGAAAATGAGAGAAAATGACCTAAGTTACGTTTTAAAACAAGTCTATGCCTAGACATTCCTTCTATGAGATCGCGAAGGCAAAATGCCGAGGCCCCAGAAAATGTACACCGCGAACGCGAAGAAGGCCTCGCGATCGCGAAGGCTTGCCTGACCAAAACTTCGCGAACGCTGCCCTACCTTCGCGAACTCAAAATTGAACAGCAAGCCCCAACCCCAACCCTTCTACGCGAATGCCGACACAGGTACGCGAATGCAAAGAACAAAACCTCCCCCAGTTAGATTCCATCATCGAGAATGCAAGGCAATATCCACGCTGGCGAAGAAGAAAAGCACAACCTGCAAGTGCAGCAGTTTTGGACTTAACTCCGAGCGGTCCGAAACAAAACTCGAGCTAATCGGGACCCCATTCCAAGTGACCAACAAGTCCATAAACATAATACGGACCTGATCAAACCCTCGTAATGCGTAAAACAACATCAAAACTAAGAATCACACCCAAAACCAAATTGAATCAAATTATGAACTTCAACCTTTTCAACTTACACCAAACATGCCAAATCATACTTAGACTACTCGGAATGACACCAAATTTTGCGTACAAGTCATAAATCACCATACAAAACTATTCCTAGGCTCGAAATTCCAAACTGACCTCGATAACACCAAAGTCTACTTTGAACCAAATTTAAAGAACTTAAAATCCTTCGATGCGCCAACTTTCAACATTAAGCGCCGAAACGCTCCCAGATTATCCGAAACCCAATCCGAACATACGCCCAAGTCTAAAATCATATTACGAACCTATCGGAACCGTCAAATCTCAGTTCCGAGGATGTTTACTAACATTTCTTACTCAAGTCAAAATTGGCCATCTTACGCCACTATTAAGGAACCAAGTATTCTGATTTCAACCCAAACCTTTCCCAACCCAAGTCAACCATCCCCGCAAGTCATAAAACAGTAAAAGCACATACGGGGAGTCTTAATTAGGGGGAAAGTGATCTAGAAGGAAAAACAATCGGTCGGTCCTTACATTGCCCACATAGCATGGTCACAGACTCACGTGCCAATACCTCAATCCACCTGGCATGGTCAAAGGCTCACTATCACAATTCATTCGGTGTGTTCACATGCTCAATATCACAACGAAGCAGATATACAGGAATACATGTGCATGATTAATGAATATCAAGTTTCATACTCCTAGACTTGTATAAGTGACATGGTACGGTGTATGTATGTGTGAATGTACTATTATAGTCCAAGTCAACATATAATATCAAAGACATCGAGAAGCTCATTGGAAGCAATACAAAAAGTCACGTAAGGTGCATGACACACCCAAGGAAAATCATGCCATCACACAAATGTCATCAATAATACGCTCCCAGGCCACACATATCATCTCCGACATAGCCACCCTTGTTCCTCCTCATTTACAATATCATAATAGCCATCCTTATTGCTCCGCCCAGACAATAAACACATTAGCTACCCGGACAATGACACATTAGCCACCCGTATCGCTTCTCTTAAACAGTATATCAATAGCCACCCGTATCACCCCTCACAATCAGCAACAGTGAGATGCTACCCTTATGTTTTGCATAACAACAATCAATCCACACAACAAATACACATGTGCTAACATCACAACAACACGATATATCAACTCGTACCACAAGTGACCATAGGACACAACCTTTTTCACAACAACAAAACCAATATTACCGCAACACATAGCCCACGTCTCAACACAATGTGTATAAAAGTTCTATAACAAAAAAATGAACGGGGAAAATAACAAGGTAACAACTTCAAGTAAAATATATAAGAGTAAACTAGACAAATAAAAGATATAACACGTGCTAATAACTTTAAATAAACCATATAAGAATAAATTTGACAGTAGAATATGGAACATGGAATGACAAATTTAATTAAAAGAATATAAGAAGCCTAAGAGTCTAGTCCGGTCAATTCCACATATAAGGCTTATCACACCCAACTATGCGTTATAAAAAGGATAAAGCGGTCGCTGCAAATATATTCTCGTTAACAAGTCCGGAGTCGAAATCCCACAGGAAATTAACCTATCAATCACAACTATTAGACTCACACAAATTTACGTATTCAACCTTCCGAAATATTTAAATAATGGATTGGATGTTTACTAACTAAATATAACTTAATGAGAATGCAATAATCAAGCACTAACTACGAACATGTTGTAGACAATAATTAGAATGATCTAAAGTTCTGATTTCCCCTATTGTCGGAGTCCTTTCCGTTATGTTTGCTATAAATTTGCCTAAGTTTTCTCTATCGATCATGAGCACTCTAACTATCATAACTCTCTCTCGAGTAATTACAACAATATACTAGACATATTCTCCTGAATTACGCTAGCTATCCTGAAATACAACTCACTTAGATCACACCCAAGGTTTCGTTATTCCTAATCCCACTTTTAAACCATCCGTATTGATCCCTTATATACGTTAGGAGTGATGTTGTTCAACAACAACCTAAATGTGCACTCTCTCTCGAGTAATGCACACTAAATAGGAAAGTTAATTGAGGGCCCTTCAATCAACATCAACAAGCATATAGTTGACAAATAGAGAGAATACTATGGCAAATCTATATTAACATAATGATAAATTCATCCTTCAATAGGTTCCACCAAAACCCTAAATTAGGAGTTTAGCTACTCATACTAATGCAAAACAAACCACTAATATAATTCATAATCAACAAATAGAAGTAAAAAGAAGAAGATAAAAACTCTTAGGAATTGATGTTCTTCTCTCCCTTATTCTTGCTTCTAAAATCCTCTAAAACCAGCTTAATTCAACTTTTGGGCGAGTTTAGGCTCCATATAGGTTTAGGTTAGTCGTCTAGGAAATTACACATTTGCCCTTGCGTGTTTTGCTATTTTCCACCCGTCCGCAGTCGCGGATCCGGTCCCAGATTTTGGCCGCCTCACTGCCTCCAATTCGCAAGCTAATTCGCGGCCCACTTCGTGACCGCGCACCTGGATGGAACGTTTCGCTTGCTTTTCTCGCTCCTTTTCGCCCCAGCTAACCTTCGATGAGCCTTCCACGCTTCATAATGACTCCAAAATACTCTTTAGCTCCCTCCTAGCTCAGAGTGGCTCCTGCACAACATCAATTTCTTAATTAGAGCATTTTGTTATCTTTTAACATTCAAACATCAATAAAGTGCGGATAAATTAGAGTGTAAATAACATCTAAATTGCATAAATATAGGCTACTATCAACACCCCACACTTAAATCATTGCTCGTCCCCGAGCAATAAAACCACACTCTACATAGGCCTAACTTCACTGAGCGACTTCCTTACTCGTCACACCAAGAATATTTCACAATGGTTGACTACATTAGTGTAACATCCAGTCTTGCCTAGCCACGCAATGTCCCTAACCGACTTACTTACTCTAAGTCAGAGGTCCAGACTTACCTCCCTTTCATGAATCAAGTGACTGCTTACCACAAAAGAGACTTATTTCATAATCAGTACAATTCACGCACAATGAGGACTTCAAAAGAAATAAAATTCACTCACCCTCAGAAATGACATTCTTCTGCCACAGAAAACGCACCATAGGTTTGCCCGTATTGTACTACTATACTAATTGAGCTTGTTTAGTCTAGGATCAAGTAGGACTTTATTTTGATGTGATGTAGGCTGTAGGTCGGGTAGGATACATTTAGATATAATAGTGGCTACACCTCCCTAAGCACTTTAATACATATATTTTACCATCGAGTCCACATCTATGTCAACCAATATTTTCATCTTGTAAACCCACACATACCACCCCACTGTTCTTTGAGCACAATCACCTTTAAAAACCCCCAAAGAATTATTACCACTCAATATTATATATTACTAACAATGTTCTTTTTTTTTCATGAGTGGCTTTTCTAACAAGATATACCTTTCTCCTTATTTCTCAGTTCCACTCAAAAGCGTCATCAACTACCTCACACTTTATCCTTGGTAAAGTCATGGTGATCAAGTGCTTACGATAGGTAAAAGGGTTCAAAAGGATGGTCAATTCAAACGAGGGATATGGCTTGTAATGTGGTTGCCAAGGAAACATGATTACAGATCAGCGGGGTTAACTATGGTATATAGCAATTAGGTGGGTGGAATATGTATATATATGGTTCAACAAAGGAATGCCTATATCACTTCCTAGACCAAATAAGACTACCATTTTGCTTTGCAGACATACGGGGCAAGTTTTAGGTGTTAAATGTCACGCACAAAATACAAAAAGACTCACACACACAGAGCACATGACTCACTCTAGATTAGATCATCAAACACTCCGCTCAGGGTATTTAAGCCAAATTAAGAACATACATTTTAAGGCCTTCTCACAAGAGTCAACAAATGAGCCTAAGCGTCACACTAAAGTAGACGCTATATTCAAGGCACTATGAAGTTAAGGGATCCTATTCTAACTCTTCCCATTGCCCATAAGTTCCTAACTACAAAGTAAAAAGCTAACTACACCCGGTTCAAATAAAACACTTGGAAAAGAATCGTGGTTTAAAGAAAAACCAAGGGGGAGTTGATACACTACTACAAAAGAAAATCTTTTTGGTTTTTTTTTTCCTTTTGTTTGTTCGACTTTAGTCCCTCAATAAACCCGTAGAGTGATATCCATCGTCGGGCCAAGTCAAAATTGATTTATTAAAAGAAACTACAAAATCAACGTATATACAACATACAACAACATATCCCCACCCCACACTTCAAAAGATTATATGTCCCCTTGTTATACAAAATAAAGCAAGGTAAGGTATGGGGACTTCCCTGGTGAATCAGTCCTGTTTGGAGACAGTGCCAGGGTCGAGATGACATGCTCGTCCCAGCGCACGCAGCCAACCCATGATCTTCTTTTCTGACTTCGCACTTTGGGTAGTCAAAGCATCAACTCTAGCCCCCAGTTTCGTGACTGAAGTGCACAGCCCTGCCATTTCTTGCTCCATAGTTGTCAGGCGTGTACTCCGTCGGACCTGAGATGGTCTTGCCTCCTCTGTTGCTTGTTCCTGTGGGGGTGAGGCATGCCTATCTTTCTCCTGACCTTTATCACCTTCCTCAGACTCATCAGAATCGTCACTATGATTTTCCCCAGGTGCCATCGGGTCCTTCCCGATAGTCACTTTGCCGGCTCGAAACTTTGCCTCCTTCATCACCACACTATCTGAATTGGGGCTCTCGGGCACCCTTGCCGCTCTACACAATCTAGTGACAAGAGATGGGAAGTAAAACCCATACCTCTTCAGTGGTGAGCGGACGAACATCTCATACTGGATGAGCTGAGCCACATCAAAGTTGTGGCATTTCATAAAGCACCAAATCACTGCTTCTCTTGGTCCATTTACCTCAGTGGTGTTATGGGATGGAAGCAATCGACTGTTGATGATGTACAACTAGCACTTACCTTCTAAAGTGAGTGAGGATGAATTCAATATGCTACCAGACACACACCATACTACCTCTTTGCCTGGTACACAGATAGTTTGGAAAAATAAATTCCAAGTGACGGGTTCACGCTTGTAAGTATCATAATAATCCTCAGCCCCATTGAATACTGGCAAGCGATAGACTCTCCTGATGGCAGCTAGCATGGCACCCACCCTCGTTTGTCTCACAGTGCATATCCTCTCCTCATGTTCGGGGCACTTGGCATAGAACTCCCAAACGAGCATCATGTTACCCTCATCCGGCTCTTCAAAGAACATGTCTAGCCGGCGCCTGGTCAATTCCCGATATATATTCGGGCATTCAACTTGGAGGGTTTCCCTGTCAATTCCTCTATCCGGTACAGGCTTTTTCGAAGCCTTCAAACTAAATCGGTCTTGAGTCACTCTGGAAACAAACCTGCGACTATCAAATTGGCTTGCGTTGGCCGGTGCCCGAGCTCTGGATGAACCTCCATGCCCACTAGATGAGGCTCCAGTAGCGCGTGTCTTCCGTGAAAGATGCGTTGTACCTGACACAACAAAAACCACTATTAGTAGGGGGCAAAGTATGTGAACCAATGGCGGTTACTCAGACTTCACTCGCACAATTGGTCACAATTTGCATTCAGAGCTCATTGAGGCAAATACTTAGTGGCCTCACACACCACATATAAACCACAATCCAACTCCAAGATAAAAGACCCATGATTTTACTACCCTATACATACACTAGCAAATAAAATAAGAAACATTGAAGAAAAAATCACAAACAAAACTGAAAATAAATAAAAAAAGAAAAATACTAAGAAAGAGGAGTAGAATCCAAAGTAGTGCGGTACCTGAAATACGCGGTCAGATCCGCGGTCAAATTCGCGACCAGGGATCCCTGTCTCCGACCAATTTTAATTTTATCCGCATTTTTACCTCTTCCCGGGTTAATTTCGATCAACGACTCCTTCCGATGCGCACACTAGTAGATTGATCAGTAACGTTCATCATCAATCACAACAACAATAGAAAAAGAAGAAAATAATGGGTTGCCTCCCAAGAAGCGCCTGAGTTAACGTCGTTGCACGATGATTACAACAATACAATGGGTTGCCTCCCATGCAGCGCCTGATTTAACATTGGGCACGACACAGGTAAGCGCATTTAAGGTTCGCTCAACCTCTGAGGCTTGCTCAAATGGGTCATTAACACTCCCTTTGCTTCATGCATGCCCACATAATGTTTTAATCTGTTCCTATTGACTCTGAACGTGCGAGATTCATTCTCCGCGGCAATCTCTACAGCTCATGTGGGGTGTACTTCAACCACACGAAATAGCCCTGACCATCGTGACTTTAGTTTGCCCGGAAATAACCTTAGTCTTGAGTTGTATAGCAATACCGTATCTCCGAGTTTAAAATTCCGCTCAATAATGCTATTTATCATGTATTATCTTCATTCTCTCCTTGTACAATCTTGTGCTCTCAAAAGCATGATAGCGGAACTCATCAAGCTTGTGCAACTGTTAAGTGACTCTACTTGTTCCCGCAGCGTCCATATCGAGATTCAACTATTTCAGCGCCCACCAAGCTCTATGCTCCAAATCCACTGGTAAGTGACACGCCTTCCCAGCACCAACTTGTATGGCGACATGCCAATTGGTGTTTTGAAAGTGGTTTGATAAGCCCAGAGTGCATCATCTAACTTTCTCGCCCAGTCCGTTCTAGTAGTATTCACGGTCTTAGTTAACATACTCTTTATTTCTCTGTTCGACACCTCCACTTGCCCACTTGTCTGTGGATGATATGGAGTGGCCACCTTATGGTGTACATCATACTTCTCTAACAACTTCTCAAAGGTTTGATTACAAAAATGAGTGCCTCCGTCACTGATTATTGTCCTTGGAGTGCCAAATCGGGTGAATATGTTCTTTCTCAAAAACCCAATCATCCCCTTTGCATCATTGGTAGGGAGCGTTGCAGCCTCCACCCATTTGGACACGTAGTCCACATCGACGAGTATGTACTTGTTGCCATATGAGCTGACGAAGGGCCCCAGGAAATTGATTCCCTATACATCAAACACTTCGACCTCCTGAATTGGGTTCATAGGCATCTCATGTCGGCGAGAAATATTCCTGGTTCGCTAGCTTTCATCACAGCCTTTTACCCATAAATGTGCATCTTTGAACATTGTTGGCCAGTAGAAGCCCGCCTCCAAGACTTTCGCAGCTTTCCTTACTTCCCCGAAATGCCCACTGTATGGTGAGGTATGACATGCCTGCAAAATAGAAGACTGGTCTATCTCGGGGATATATCTCCGGATCATGTTGTCAATACAAATCTTGAGCAGATAAGTTTTATCCCAATAATACATGCGTCAATCACAAAATAACTTTTTCTTTTGGACAGAGGAAAGGTCATACGGAATAATACCGCTCGCCAGATAGTTTGCAATGTCTGCATACCATGGCGCTTCCTCAAGACTTGTGGCTAGTAGTTGAAAGTTTTCCAGAATCTTTTATACCTCAACCGCTTTCTCAGATCCTTCCAGTCTAGACAAGTGATCAGCTACTTGGTTTTTCGTTCCCTTACGGTCACGGATTTCCATGTCAAATTCTTGCAGTAATAGCACCCAACTAATCAATCCCAGTTTTGACTCCTTCTTCTCGATTAGGTACCTCAGAGCAGCATGATCAATATAAACAATTACCTTCGAGCCTATCAGGTACAATCTGAACTTGTCAAATGCGAACACCACTGCCAACATCTCCTTCTCGGTCACAGTGTAATTCAGTTGGGCTCCACTCAGCGTTCTACTTGCATAGTGTATTAGATGCATGATTTTTTCTTTTCGCTGCCCAAGAACCGCTCCCACAGCAGAGTCACTTGCATCACACATCAGCTCAAATGGTTGCTCCCAGTTAGGGTCAACAATGATTGGTGTTGTTACCGGTCTCTTCTTCAATTTCTCAAATGCTACCCTGCAGTCATTAGAAAACACCAAAGGGTGATCTTTTTCAAGAAATTTTCATAAGGGGTAAGCAATTTTGGAAAAATATTTTATAACTCCTATAGAAACCGGCATGCCCAAGGAAACTTCTAATTGTTTTGACGAAAGTGGGTGGTGGAAGCTTTGCTATCACGTCAACCTTTGCACGATCCACCTCAATGCCCTTACTTGACACTAGGTGCCCCAAGACTATACCTTCTTGTACCATGAAATGGCACTTCTCCCAGTTGAGCACCAGATTTGTCTCGATTCACCTCTTCAATACTCTTCTCATGTTCTTAAGGCAATCATCGAATGAATTCCCCACCACTGAGAAATCATCCATGAAAACCTCCATTATTTCCTTTACCATATCCGTGAAGATGGCCATCATGCACCTTTGGAATGTAGCAGGTTCATTGCATAGGCCAAACGACATTCTCTAAAGAGCGTAAATTCCATAAGGGCAGGTGAACGAGGTTTTCTCTTTGTCCTCTGGTGCAATAGAGATCTGATTATACCCCGAGTACCCATCCATAAAGAAGAAGTGGGACCTCCCCACCAATCTATCTAACATTTGATCAATGAATGAAAGTGGGAAGTGGTCTTTCCGGGTAGCCAAGTTCAACTTCCTATAATCCATACAGATTCGCCAACCTGTGATTGTTCGTGTAGAGATCAATTTGTTCTTCTCATTTTCCACTACCGTCATACCTCCCCTTTTTGGCACACACTGAACTAGGCTAACCAAGTTACTGTTAGAGATGGGGAATATGATTCCCGCATCTAACCACTTAATCACTTCTTTCTTCACCACTTCCTTCATGTTGGGGTTAAACCTTCTTTGATGTTCTCTGGAAGGTTTGTGCTCATCTTCCAGTAAAATCTTATGCATACAGAAGGTCGGGCTGATACCCTTGATGTCTGCAATGGTCCCCCAATTGCAGTCTTGCACTCCTTCAGTACCTGTAAAAGTTGTTCCGCCTGCACATCTAACAAACTAGATTAGATAATAACAGGTAAAGTCGAGTTGGTCCTAATAATGAATACCTGATATGAGATGGCAGTGGCTTCAGTTCCAACTTTGGTGGCTCTTCTATCAATGGTTTGGCTGGGGGAGTTTTTCTTTCCTCTAAGTGCAAGGTCTCAAATTCGAGCTCCCTCTTCCAAAAACCTTGGCCTTCAAGAGCAAGTACCCACTCTGCCAAGTCTTTTCCATTGGCTTCATCTAGGTTCATGAGACGTGATGCTAGAGGGTTTTAGTGTTCAATGTCTTATCTGCCTCCTCCAAAATTACATCCACGACATTTATTATTGAGCAATTGGTGAATTCACTTGGTCGCCGCATAGATTTCTGCACGTTGAATGTTATCTCTTCATCATTTAATCTCATTTTGATCTCTCCATTTTCACAGTCAATTAGAGCTCTCCCAGTGTCCAAGAATGGTCTTCCCAAAATTATGGGAATTTCCTCGTCAACCCCATAGTCAAGATTGACAAAATCTGTTGGGAACACAAACTTCCCAACCTGTACTAATACATCATCTAGAATACTAGAGGGCCTCTTCACAGTCCGGTCAGCCAGCTGTAGTAACATGGATGTGGGTCTAGCTCTTCCAATGCCTAGACTTTTGTAGATAGCTAGGGGCATAAGGTTTATGCTCGCCCCCAAATCACACAGTGCCTTAGAAAATTCTTAGTTGCACAATAGCCAAGTCTTGAAAGTCGAACTTGCGGGACATCAAGTCCTTCAACATTTTTGCATAACCAGGCATCTCCTTTAAAGCATCAATCAATGGAATGTTTACCTGAATTTGCTTAAACATCTCCGAGAATTTCTTGTATTGCTCATCTTGTTGATACTTAGCCAGCCTCTGTGGGAATGGTGTTGGAGGTCACTTCTTCCCTGTGATTTGATTTTTTTCTTGTTCAGGAACTACCTCCACTATCGGTTCCTATGCTGCCTCGGTCTCTTTCACAACCTCTTTTTCTTTGTTGGCATCCTCTTGTGCATACTGTACCGTCACCTCAGTCATCCCTGCTGAATCATCTACCTCAATGGGTACTAGCACCTGTGTCCTGGTAGGTCTACTTTTGGGAGCAATTTCTTGCTCCAAGTCTAGGTCTCTACCATTTCGGAGACTCACTACCATTATCTGTTTTGGGCTCTGCTCCTTTGGATTGATTTGTGTGTCTGCAGGTAACGTCCCCCGGGGACGATTATTTTAAGCCATCAAAATCTTTCCCAATTGGATCTCAATATTCTTTATTGCTGACTCATGTGAGTCTACCCTTTCAGTTATTTTCCCAGTGGACCCAATCAATTGTTGCATCATTCCTATAAGTCTAGCAAACCCATCTTCGTGTCTCTTAGTCTGTTGTTGTTGAGGTTGATGATAAGCATGCTACTGATTTTGATGGTTGTAGCCATGTTGCCTTTGGTAAGGCACCACTTGACCCTGAGGTAGCATGGCCCCAAGATTGTTGCTATTGTTGTGTTGCTGCAGGGCTGATCTATATTGTTGATTCTGCTGGCCACATAATTCATGTTCTCCTGATATTGTTGGTGATCACCTTCCGCACTCCACGAGCAAATATATGGTTGATTAATGCATGATGTACATAAACCCCTATTAGTTGCATCAACTATGTGTACATGTTGTTTCTGGCCTGATTCATCAACCTTTTTGGTGAGGATGCTCATTTGTGTCACTAGAGTGGCCATATTTTCAGCTATGGAGTTAGTTGGGTCTAAGGACACTTAGTGAACCAGAGGAGTGATTGGAGCGTTTCTTGTCGTCCATCCTGAGTTTTGTGCCATCTTGTCAAGTAGGATCTTAATTTCTCTGAATGTCTTGCTCAAAAATGCTCCACCTGCTGAAGCATCAACATTGGCCTTCAAGCTATCTACCAAACCCATGTAAAACCTCTGCCCCAATATCTGCTCCGGAATACCATGGTGTGGACACAAACCCAGCAGCCCTTTGAACCTTTCCCACGTTTCTTGTAATGTCTTTGTTGGTTTCTGTCTGAAGCTCAATATCTCATCAATTTGCTGGGCAGTCTTATTGGGTGGGTGAAATTTGTTCACAAATTGCTTGACTAATTCCTCCCAAGTAGTGATGAAGTTTATGGGGAGTGAATTAAGCCTAGTCTGAGCCGCTCCCGTCACTGATAATGGAAACAACAACAGTCGTATTGCTTCCGGTGTCACATTATGTTTCCTTTGCGTGGCACACATTGACAGGAAATTCTTCAGATGTTGTTGAGGATCTTCAACGTATGACCCTGAGAACAGTCCCTTGTTCTGCAACAAATGAAGCATGTTATTTGTTGTTTGGAACGATTCAACTTGTATCTGCGGGACTACAATTGCGGTTGCTAAGTTGTCAGGGGTGGGTTGTGCCCAATCGTACAATGTTGCTTCTGGCACAAGAGGCACCACCACCTGATTGATCGGGTCATTCACGTTATCCCCATTGTTCCTGTTGTTTACTTCGTCTCCCATGTCTAGTTCAAGTTGTTTTGTCGAGTTCTGTTGTTGTTTGACTTTCTTGTTTGCACGATTCAATGCCTTGAAAACTTTCTCAGGATCTGATAATGCTTCGAACAATTCACCAGTTCTTGAGGAGTTTCTAGGCATGCACCTGTGACACCCAAGACTACACACGTTAGAATTTCAATGTATTCAGTTTAATTTGAAGAAAATTGACTACACTAAGAATTTTTGCACTTCTTTTAACTGCAATTAATAACACCGTTAATTACCCGGCAACGGCGCCAAAATTTGATCACGCCCAACTATGCCTTATATAAAGGACAAAGCGGTCGCTGCAAATATATTCCGGTTAACAAGTCCGGAGTCGAATCCCACAGAGAATTAACCTATCAATCACAGCTATTAGACTCACACAAATTCACGTATTCAACCTTCCGAAATATTTGAATAATAGATTGGATGTTTACTAACTAAATATTACTTAATGAGAATGCAATAATCAAGAACTAACTACGAACGTGTTGTAGACAATAATTAGAATGATCTAAAGTTCTGATTTCCCCTATTGTCGGAGTCCTTTCCGCTATGTTTGCTATAAATTTTCCTAAGTCTTCTCTATCGATCATGAGCACTCTAACTATCGTAACTCTCTCCCGAGTAATTACAACAATATACTAGACATATTTTCCCGAATTACGCTAGGTATCCTCAAATAGAACTGACTTAGATCGCACCCAAGGTTTCGTTATCCATAATCCCACCTTTAAACCCTCTGTATTGATCCCTCATATACGTTAAGAGTTATGTTGTTCAACAATGACCTAAATATGCACTCTCTAATGCACACTAAATAGGAACAGTTAATTGAGGGCCCTTCAATCAATAGCAACAATCATATTGTTGAACAAATAGAGAGAATACTATGGCAAATCTATATTAACATAACATGAAATTCATCCTTCAATAGGTTCCATCAAAACCCTAGATTAGGAGTTTAGCTACTCATAATAATGCAAAACAAACCACTAATATAATTCATAATCAACAAACAGAAGTAAGAAGAAGAAGATAAAAATTCTTAGGAATTGATGTTCTTCTCCCCCTTTTTCTTTTCTCTAAAATCCTCTAAAACCAGCTTAATTCAACTTCTGGGCGAGTTTAGGCTTCATGTAGGTTTAGGTTAGTCGCCTAGGAAATTACACATTTTCCCTTGCGTGTTTTGTTGTTTTCCTCTCGTCCGTGGCCGCGGATTCGACCGTGGATCTTGCCGCGGATTTTGGCCGCCTCACTGCCTCCAATTCGCGAGCTAATTCGCGGCCCACTTCGCGGCTGTGCACCTGGATGGAACGTTCCACTTGCTTTTCCCTCTCCTTTTCGCTCGGGCTAACCTTCGATTGGCCTTCCACGCTTCATAATGACTCCAAAATACTCTTTAGCTCCCTCCTAGCTCGGAGTTGCTCCTGCACAATATCAATTTCTTAATTAGGGAATTTTATTATCTTTTAACATTCAAACATCAATAAAGTGCGGCTAAATTAGAGTGTAAATAGAATAAATATAGGCTACTATCAAAGGCCGTTTACACACTAGTCACCTCATGTACATGTCTTACCCATAATTTAAATAGTGCAATTAAGCTCAATCCTACGGGGTAGTTTCCCCCACATAAAGTTAGGTAAGATGCTTATCTCAAAGAAGCTAAATCAATACTCTAAAAAACTTCTCCCATGTGAAATAACCTCTGAATGGCTCGAATCTAGCCAAAATAACTTAGTATCATAAATAAACCCATATAAACAATTTCAGATAATAAAGCTTCGATCATTAAAGAAGACCGAAAAGTCAACCCCAAGTTCACACCTCAGAACCCGACAAAACTCACAAAATCTGAACACACATTTCCATAAGAGTCCAACCATACCAAAATCATCCAATTGTGACCTCAAATCGGCCTTCGATTCATCATTATATTTTAGAAAGTTGTGACAAAAATCCCCAATTTCTCCAATTCAAACCACTACTTAAATGATAAATAAAAAAAAGAAGGAATCATGAAATATAACCAAATTAGGGTCAAGAATACTTACCCCAATCCAAATCATGAAGATCTGCTCCAAAATCCTCCAAATCGAGCTCTCTAACTCAAAAAGTGATAAAATATAACATAACCCTCGAAATACAGTACTTTTGTATTCTGCCCAAGTACTATATATCAAGATAGCAGAAATTCCCAGGCAGTTGCAAAGAACAAACTCATCAGCTGCCAAAATATGCTACGTGAACGTGGAAGCACAAACGCGAACACGATGACTTGTCTCACCGTGCCTACGCGAACACGAAGGCTAAAATGGCCAGTGACCAGTCGATCTCTCCCACTACGAAAACATTAAGCTCTTTTAACGACCGCGAAGAACTAACTTCTTAAGTTATTCGAATGCATCTACATATTCACGAACGCGAAGAACAAATTATGCCTGCCTCCAAATTACCTTATGCGAACGCAAGAAGATGTTCACGATCGCAGTGAACAACCTCGGACACCAGCAAAATAGCAGCCCAAGGCAAAAAGAAATGGCCTGTAGCCTATTGAAACACACCAGAGGTCCCCGGGACCCCGTTCAAATAGATTAACCAATCCCTAAATACAATACAAACCCGATTGAAGCCTCAAAACACAAACAACACCAAAACCTCGAATCGCACATTGGTTCAAGCCTAATGAACTAATGAACTTCTAACTTCTAAAACTAATGACGAGACATATCAAACAAATCAAAATTAGCTCAAAATTTGCACAAAAGTCTCAAATGACACAACGGAACTATACCAACTCCCGAAATCATGATCCAAACCCAATATCAACAAAGTAAACTCCCAGTCAAACCTCTCAACTTTCCAACTTTTTCAAAAATGCACCAAATCAACTTACAGACTTCCAAATCCAAATTTGGACATATGCCTTAGTCCAAAATCACCATAAGAAGCTATTGGAATCATCAAAACATCATTCTAGAGTTGTCTACACAAAAGTCAAACTCGGGTCAACTCTTACCACTTAAGCTTCTAAAATGAGAATCACCCCTCCATATCAACTTCGAAATGCACAAAAAACAAAACCAACCATACACACAAGTCATAATATACAATACGAAGCTCCTCAAGACCTTAAACCTCCGAACGGAACTCTGAATTTCAAAATGACCAATCGGGTCGTTACATTCTCCCCCTCTTAAACAAACATTCATCCTCGAACGTGCCAAGAACCGTTCCGAAGTCATGAAATAACTGAATGAACTCACCCTACACATTGACATGGGTGATCCCACATCATACCAATCCACATAAACCTGACAACACAATCTCATCTGAAGATTGTTCCTGCCACCCTAACCGATAGGCCTTAGAACCAATTTTCAACATCTGAAAAATTCCTCAAAGACCTGATTCCCACATAAACACAGTGTATCATACTTAACCAGTTGCAACAGCTCATGCGTACACCCACAAGGTATAACCACATGACGTAACATATCATTCATATGCCCATAGCAATAACTATTTATTTACCGAACCCGTTACCGGTGAATAGCCTCATATAAAATAGGACCTTGTCTTAACCTTCACAACACTGCCAACGATGCAAGAAACATGTGAAACTCATAACTACTCACCCGACCAACAAGCCACATCAAACTTCACCTGGGCACATACCTCGCAAACTAAACCAAACAAGAACGACTCGAATATAACTGAATATGGAAGGAGGAACACATGAGAGAACTATCAAACAAGTCCAACAGATATAACTTTTTATCGGTATCATACTAGGAATCCGATACACAAGGAAAAAATAAAACACACGCAACAACCATAACAAATCTTATCCTAATATAACCTCACCGCGGCACATAGCCATGTACAAATACACCTATCCACAAAGAACACCAGGTTCCATCCTCCACTTGGAATCACAAGTGGCATAAATATCTCAACATCTAAAACACACTACTAACTCAATCCCGTAGAACAAAAACCACCACATGTAAGAGACTTCCCATACCTGCAGAACACCCCAAATCACAAATCATGGCCAAACCACCCAGGATCCACATCAAAACCTACCATATTAACTAGTAGAAAGTTCATCCTAGTCTCATAACTCTCAATAATGAAAAAACCAAAATGATCCACATGGGCTACCATTATAGAATATCTCAACAAGGGTAAACACATAAGCATAGTACAAGAATCAGAAAACACACCCATAAATGGAGCAAGATAGGAGGACTCACGCCGATAAATAGGACCAGATTCAAAATAATACTGATGTTCCTCTATGACAAATTGAAACCGTACCTGTAATGCCAACACCCGATGTAGAGGACTCAGCCCTACCAGGGAGGGAATATAAACGGGTCCGGCCTCCCCCATTAGGACACCCTCTACCCGTTTGTCCTCCACCTCTTGTTGGCAGTGCAGATGGAGTAGAAATAGGTATGGAGCCTATAGCCTGAGTGCCCTGATGAAATCCACCTCTCCCGAGTCTAGAACATCCCTCATGATGTGCCTAGTATCGCCACACTCATAATAACCCCTCTGTGGGCATGTCTACTAGTGCTGAGTTTGTGTCGGATAACTAGAATAACTGATGTATGAACCCCGTGCAGGTGGTGCACTAAAATATAACTGCCCCATATGAGTACCTTGAGGTCCCTAACTAGCTAGAGCACCATGAGTAGTCAAAAGTGCAAAGTGGACTGGCCGACTACCTGAGCCTGTGCCACGATGGGTCATAGTTGAAGAGTAGAATCCACTGAACCTCGAGACCGCTAGCCTCCTTATCCTCCCTCTCCTCACCCCGTATATGCTCTAACCTCCTAGTAATCTTCACAACCTGCTGAAATGGAGTATCAGTCTTCAATCCTCGAGCCATGCAAAATCTATGACCATAACTGAGCCCCTCGATAAATCTGCGGACTCGCTCTCTAACTGTAAGGACCAATGTAGGTGCATGTCGGGAAAGCTCGCTAAACCTGATGGCATAATCTGACACTGTCATAGTTCCCTGACAAAACTGCTCGAACTCTATGCGCCACACTTCCCTAAGGGTGTAGGGAACAAACTCTCTCAAGTCACTAAAAACTGAGTGCAAGTGAGTGGTGCTGCATCACCTGGCCTACCCTCCTTGCAAGTTTGACACCACTGATACACTGCTCCTGACAATTAAAATGTAGTAAAAGCAACTTGGTTCACCTCCACAATACTGATGGTGCGAATAATATAGTGCCACTTCTCTAGAAAACCATGCACATCCTTGATATCTATGCCACTAAAAGTAGGTGGATCATACTTCTTGAACCTCTTAAGCCTCTTCCACTCCTCCTTTGACGCCCCTAACCTGAACTCAGGCCGAACCGGAATAACAGGGTGTACCGGTATAACACCCAAAACATGACCAATGTGAGCCTGTTTCTCTTGAGTACGGGAAGTGGGAGTTTGAGATCTTCCCCCAGTTAGTGAAGTAGTTGGTGCAACCGAAAGCAATGCCCCTTGATCCAATATACCAAACATGCTCAAGAACTGGGGTATAGTATCCTAAAGTGCCGGGGTAGTAATAGGTGCCTCCGGTCTCTGTCCCCCAATCAGAGCTACTGGTGGCTCATCAGCTGCTACTGTGACAGGCGCTTTAGCTCCGGCACATTCCCCCTCATACTCTACCCCGAACTCGGCCTTTCACGACCATAGCATGGGGCGCGGGTGTTTGTTCGGCTAATCCGGTAGTGCGTGTCCTCACCATCTATGAGAAAAGTCTTAAACTTCGAAATCAACAAATCCACACGATAGGAATGAAAGAAATGGAATTTTCGTAATAGTTTCATAGCCTCTCGAATATAAGTACAAACATCTCATACCGATCTGCATGACTACTAAACTAGCTCGTGTCGCATAGAACCTATGGACGTAGAGCTCTAATACCAACTTGTCATGACCAAAAATACCTCCATAGGTGACGTGATGGCACCTAGTATCTAAGACTAGGTAAGACGGTTACTTACAACGATTAAACCAGTCAAGCATGATATTTTAAAGCAGATTTTAATGTAAATTTCGAAACAAAGGTGATAAAAGCCTACGCAACAATTATCAAAATATTCCGCCCAAGACTAGGTAGTACAGAGTCACGAACTCTAGATGAATACATAAAAAATATCTCAAAACAAAATACAATGTTTCTCGGATAACGAATTAACAGTACAATCAAAAGGAAAAGTGTTCCAAGGGTCTATGATGACCAAGCAGCTCTACCTTGAATCTCGCAATCAAAAAGCTAACTCTGCCTAAAACATTTATCCCCAATACCTGGATCTGCACAAAAATGTGCAGAAGTGTAGTATGAGTACACAGTCGGTACCTAGTAAGTATCAAGACTAACTTCGGTGGAGTAGTGATGGGATACAAGTCAAGACACCTACTAGTAATAACAACCTATGCAGTTGTCACGACCCCATATCTCCCACCGTAGGCTGTCGTGGTGGCACCTAGTCTCTAAGACTACGTAAGCATAACATGCATGGAGAAGTAGCAGAAATAACAATAGAACTTCAAATTTAAACCATCTATCTATCATTATAGAACTCAACAATACTAGACAACAACTCCAAAATCTAGTGAGACCGAGTCTTAAGCTCTACACGAATATGCTGAAACACCCTTAATACATCACTGTCTAAATAAAGAGTAGCAATAGAAAACAAGGACAGAGGGTGACTCTAAGGCCTACTAAGGCCGAGCAAGTATACATTGAAGTATCCAAGATGTATAGCCAAATCACTAATGTCTAGCCTAATATGAGGTACATGGATCTTTACAAACAAATGTGCAGAAGCGTAGTATGAGCACACCACAACGGTACCCATTAAGTATCGAGGCTAACCTCGATGAGTAGTGATGAGGCCGGGTCAATATACCTACTTGGATAAGAAAAATAAGCTGGAAACAAGTGTAGTAGTACAATCTAATAAAGGAAACAAGGAAAATGAGGCAATAAAGAAATACATCAAGATAAGCTACAACCGAAGTTAAAGCAATAAAAGCATCAAGGAAGAAACGCATAATAAGAACATCAAGGAAACAATGAGGGCAAATACAAGTGAGGTAAACAGAAGATAACAACAAGAATCACAACCGAGGTACCGCCTCGTATTCACTTTTAACCATGCCAATCACAATCTTTCCTAATATCACTCGGGGAGCCTTACATTTAATTTTGTAAAATTATTTTTTCCAAAATAGCTACCTTCATTTTAGCCCACCTTATCACACCGCGTGGCTTCAAGTAGTTCCCTACTAGCAACACGCGTATCAATCCCACCTTATCTCAATTCATGCGTATAAACTCCTAGCCATATACCACTGCCCATATTAATATCACAGCATATCACAACTCGCACCTTAAGTGCCCAAATGCCACAACCTGCAAAACAAATCAACAATATCAATGTTTCCATAACAAATGGCCCATAGCTCAACTACCATGTATACAAGAATCTCAACACTAAAAAACTGAGAGTGAATATCTCAACAAGTATGGTATTTCAACAATTAACAACTTTGCCTCAATATGATCACGACTTTTACAACTTCAACACCAATGACTCCATAAGAAGATATTCCATGAAAACAACAACTTCAAGTAAATAATTCAACAATTAAAATAGTGACAAGACAATAAGGAAGACAATAGCTTCAACTAAAGAATATAAGTGCAAATAACAAGAGGTGGAACAAGTGTTAAAACAGCTCCTCTCTACGAGACTGCAGTAAACTTCTTCAAGAAGAGAACAGTGAACTCATGCCAAGTGAGTGGCGTTGTACCGACCGACCTACGCCTCTCATAAGCCTCCCACCAGGTGAAGGCAACCCTAGAGAACTGAAAAGTAGTGAACGAGGCCCCACTGGTCTCAGAAATACCTACTGTACGGAGCATCCTCTGAAACTTATCTAAGAAGCCCTATGCATCCTTTACCTATGTACCACTAGAAGATGGAGGCTGGAGTCTCCCAAACCTCTCCAATTTATGCCGCTCATCATCAGGCATAACATAAACCAAAGAGTCCTGAGAAGCTCCAACTGGATGGGATGGTGGTGCACCCGGTGTCTGGAGTCCCTGCATCACCTACTCTAGTGTGTGGGCGGCGGGAGTCTGAGTACCTTCCCTGGCCTGAGAAGTGGCCACTACGGCTGAAATAGTGATCGCCTAAGCAAGACTGGTGCCCACGGTCTGAATCTTAGCTAAGGCCTCCTAAAGGCCTGTAATCACAATGGGCACTGCTGGTGCCTGAGCTGCTCCTGTTGGCGCATCCACAACTGGGACCTAATCCTGAATTGGAGCAACTGGTGGATCTGCAGGTGCTGCCCTAGCTATTGTGCGAGCCGCACCTCTGCCCCTATTGTGTCCTCTATCGCGACCTCGACCTCTCGCGACCCTGACTGGTGGTACTGGTGGTTGTCCATCTTGCCCCGTAGTACGTGTCATCACCATCTGTGATAGAATAGAACAACAAAAGTTTAGTTACCATAATCAATTGATTTAAACAACAAAAATTCAAGAATGTGAATTTTCCTAAGGGTTCGGCAGCCTCTCAAAGACAAGTACAGACGTCTCATAGCTCGTGAGACCTATGTAACCTAGGCTCTGATACCAACTTGTCACGAACCAAAACCAACCGTCGTGATGGAGCTTATCCTGGAACTAGGCAATCCACTGCTCAACATGTCAACGCAGTAAAAACTTTGAAAATAAAGACGGAAGAAATTAATATGGAAGAAAGCCTTTTTGAAACAACAATAATCCAAAATACGATACAATGTATCCAAAAATCGGGATGTAACAGAGTACATGAGCATCTATACCGCTATACAGTCTACTAAAATGTCTAGGGAATAAAACTGAAGTACAAATAGAGATAAAGAAGGAGAGTCAAGGCCTACGAATGCCATGCAGCTACCTCAATCTTCTCCAAATCCTGACTCCTCAATCAGCACCCGCCGTAACCCGAAGCACCTGGATCTGCACATGGGGTGCAGGGTGTAAAGTGAGTACAACCAACTCAGTAAGTAACAGGTCCAACCTTTGGACTAAAAGGTAGTGACGTACCCAACCGGTACAGTAAAAAAATAGAAATAACAGTGCATAAATGTAGGCATGCTTGCAAGTTAAATAGATAGTTCAAAACAGTTTAATAGATCAAATCTGAACAATATGAATAATATAACTCTTCTACTTCTACATGCCAATGTACATATTGTTGTGATGAACCATGTTGACTGCCTCATGTGCTCACGCTCTCAAATGCTCAATCACTCGGTATTGTATATGGCCCATACGGCCTAGGGAAGATCCATCCCAGAATATATACATCGGTGACCATTAGTCACCCAGTAACGATGAGGGTCAATCCAGCCCGTGGAGAAGATCCATCTCCAGGTATATCATGTTTCAGACAAGATCCATGTCCAGGGAAGATCCATCCCTCTATAATATCGATCGCGCTCACTGGGGAGTGTACAGACTCCGGAGGGGCTCCTTCAGCCCAAGCGCTATCATAAATCAATATAACCGCAGCGATGTGCAGCCCGATTCCATAACTGTCACTCATAATCAGGCTCTCGGCCTCATTCAGTCATCAATCTCTGCAGTCTCACTCACGGCCTCACAATGTCATGAAATTAGCCCGAAAATAATGATATGATGTATCAATAAATAATAAGAGAGACTGGGATATGATATGAGATGCATAGATACGACTAAGTACAAAATATCAATGAAATCAGTAAGATGACAGCAAGAAATGACCACTATGGGTCCCAACAGTACCGGAATAAAGCCTAAACATGATATCAAGCATGGTCGACAGCTCAATTACTTTATCACACGATGAAAGCACGAATATCAACCAAATAGAACCACTGCATAGTGCCATGGAATCAACCAGGTCATAATTCTCACGGTGCATACCCACACGCCCGTCCTTCGGCATGTGCGTCACCTCAATGCCAATTACATAATAAATAAGTCGGGGTTTCGAAGTTTGAAAGTGTTACTTACCTCATTCCGGGCAAAAAAATATACTCCAAAATGCCTTTGCCTCTCAAATCGGTCTCCAAATGTCCTGTTTCTAGCCACAAGCAGTACAACACAATTAATATAGGCTAAAGGGATCAATTCCACAAGACAAATACTAAATTATAGCGAAAATACGAAATCGGCTCAAACCTTGCCCCCGGGCCCACGTCCCAAAACCCGACAAAAGTCACAAAATCCAAAGCCCATTCACTCACGAGTCTAAGCATACCAAATTTACTCAAATCCAATAACAGAATCCCATTCAAAACCTCAAAAATCTAACTCAAGAACTCTTTCTCTTTTTCCCTAATTTTCCACCCCAAATCACAAATTAGATGATGGAATTAAAGGCATAATCATTGAATTTGACCAAAAGTATATAGGAATCGCTTACCCCAAACATCCACGCAAGAATTTCTCCAAAAATCGCCTTCTACCGAGCTCCCACTTCAATTTTATGATATGAACTCGAAACCCTCATTTTCAATCTTTTAAATCTGCCCAGATGCACCTACCGGAATTCCAATCCAACCCTGATATAAAAAAGACCTCCAAATCACAATTCGGACGCACATATAAGTCCAAAATTACCTAATAGAGCTAACGGAACTATCAAAATTCAAATCCGAGGTCGTTTACACATAAGTCAACATCCAGTCAAATCTTCCAGCTTAAGCTTTCAATTAAGAGACTAAGTGTCTCAATTCACTCTGAAATCTCTCCGGACCCGAACCAACTAACTTGGTAAGTCATATAACAGTTGTAGAACACAAACGTAGCATAAAATGGGGGAGGCTACAACTCTCGAAACGACCGGTCGAGTTGTTACAGGACTTTAGAATAGCCAATTGGAGGATTTGACTTAAATTGAGGAGCCGGGTTGTCTTGGACAGAAGTTTAGATCAAAAGATATTGCTTCAGTGAAGGTTCAATGGAGGGGTCATCTAGTCGAGGAGGTGACCTGGAAGACCGAGCACGACATGCGGAGTCATCTTCCTCATTTATTCACCACTTCATGTATGTCCTTATGCAAGTCCGAGGACGAACGTATGTTTTAAAAGGGGGGAGAATGTAACGACTCGAACGGCCATTTTGTGTAATTGTACCCCGTTACCCCTTTTATTGCTTCACACATGTGTGTTTAAGCTTTTATGACTTGCAGGGTTGATTAGTTTCTTTCCGGGAAGCGTTCGGGTTGATTTGGACCATTGATTCTAGACTTGAAATATTTAATTTGAAAATGTTGACCAAACTTTGGCTTTTATGAAAATGACCCTGAAACTATATTTTTATGACTCCGATACATTTATATCGTGATTTTGGACTTGGACATATGGCCGGAGTTCATTTCGGAAGTCCGTAGGTTGATTTGCGTTGATTTTTCGAAATTTGGCAATTTTAAGTTGAAAAGTTTGACTAAAGGTGTGATGACCCAAGAGGTCATTTTATGAATTAAGACTCCGTTCTAGTCTTATTAGCCATAAAAAGACTAATTTTAAATACCTCGATTTGCGTGCGCAATCCGGACGTGAAACCGGAAAGCTTTTATGTGAAAAATAGTAATTTTTAGAATTAAAATTTGATAATGGTTGACTTTGGTCAATATTTTGAGCAAACGAACCCGGATCTATGTTCCGACGATCCCGGGAGGTCCGCAGTAAAATATGGGACTTGGGCATATGCCCGGAAATGAATTCCGAGGTCCCAAGCCTTAGAAATGAATTTTTGAAAGAAATTATTTTGTTGAATTATTAATGAAATAAAGAAAACAATTAATGTTTGAAACCATTGGTATCGGGTCCGTATTTTGGTTCCGGAGCCCGGTAGAGATTCTTTATGGTATTTAAATGCTAACTGTGAAATTTGGTGAAAATCAGAGTTTATTTGACATGATTTGGACGTCTGGTTGAGAAATAATGAACTTTAAGTGTTCTTGAGAAAAATGATGAGTTTTGATGTTTCATTCATAGTTTTACATGTTACTTTCATGATTTGATCGCACGAGCAAGTTCGTATGATGTTTTTAGACTTGTGTGCATGTTTAGTTCGGAGCCCCAAGGGCTCAGGTGAGCTTCGGATAGGCCACAGGGTGTTTTACACTTAGAAAAGATTGCTGGTTTTCTGATTCTGGTGCACAGTTAAGTTATTCAGTGCGATTGCATGGCTACTTCCGCAATCGCATAGTGTAAATTTCAGGGGGGGTCGCCTTTTGTGTTATGCGAGCGCGTAGCCTCCCCCCCCCCCCCCCATACCCGAACGCCCGAGGTNGAACGCACAGTGTTACTTGGGCCTGGGGGGAAGGGACCCAGCTGTTCTATGCGAACGCGACCATAGGGGTGCTATCGCGAAGGTCCCGTTTGGCGAATCAATGCGAAGCGTTCACCACCACGCGAACGCACAGAGTAATTGGACCTGGGGGAGGGGAAACCTAATTACTCTATGAGAACGCCCCTACTGGGCCGCGATCGCGATGGCCTAGTTCCTAAAGCTATGCGAATGCGGGCAGGCCCACGCGAATGCGTAGAAGGCCTTCCAGGTATATAGAATCAATTTTAACACGGACAGAACCCTTTTTCTTCATAATTTTTGAACTACACAGCCCTAAGGACGATTTTCTCCACCAAAATTCATCCCCGAGGTGTAGGTAATCAATTCTAAACTTTACTCTTTCAATTACCCAATACTTTTTATCACTTTTAAATCAAAAACTAAGAATTTTCATGGTAAAAATTGAGGCTTTGGGTAGAATTAGGAAATTTTGTAAAAATCGAATCTTTACCTCGAATTGAGGTCAGATTTTGAAATTAATTATATATTCGGGCTCGAGGGTGAATGGGTAAACATAATTTGGTTCGAACCCCGAGTTTGGATCAAGCGGGCCCCGGGTCGGGTTTTAACTGTTTTTGAGAAAACTTAGAAAAACTTATAATTTTCAGTAAAGTTAGATCCTTTAGCATTAATTAATGATATTAAGTTAATTATGGTTAGATTCGAGTGTATTGGAGGTGAATTCAAAAGGAAAAGTTATAATTTAGCAGTGAGTGGCCTGCGAATTTGAGGTAAGTGTTTGGTTTAACCTTGACTTGAGTTATGTAAAATTGCATGTGTGTGGTGTATAGGTAAGGTGACGAGTATCTATGCACCACCAAATTGTCTGCTTACGTGATCATTTCCCCGTTTCCAATTTAATTGATTCGTGTCTTAATTGTTTTATGTTCATTGTTGTTTCTATGACTTGTTAATTTGTTGTTAAGTCTTGTTGCAATTATTTTGGAAAAGTATTGGTTGATTCCTTGGTGTCCTTGTGATACATAAAGGTTGAGCTTTTTGACATTGCTTTACAAGATACATACATACATATATATATATATATATATGTATGTATCTTGTAAAGCAATGTCAAAAAGCTCAACCTTTATGTATCACAAGGACACCAAGGAATCAACCAATACTTTTCCAAAATAATTGCAACAAGACTTAACAACAAATTAACANTTAAAGTGACATAATCGAAATGGGATTACTTATTTATTTCAGAGACGCCACTTGGGATAATTTATGGTGTCCCAAGTCATCGTTTTATTAAAATCCCAAATCGAGGAAGAAATGACCCTGTTTAAAGTCTGCGAAACCAGAAGACCGGGTAAGGAATTTTGTTAACCCGGGAGAAGGTGTTAGGCCTTCCCGGGTTCCGTGGTTTTAGCACGGTCGCTTAACTATCATTAATTGACCTAATTATCTGATTAACTACATGTTTTAAAATCTATGTGCATTTTAAACTTTTCAACCGCTTTCAGTATTTATGGAATTATTTGAACAAGTCGCGATGTCGCGCACTGATTATTTTGTACACATCGCAACTCATGCCACGAGAACCGTACCCACGATCTACAACATGTTTATTTTAATTAATTGAAGTTGGGGAGTCAAGTCACGCCAACGTGCACTCGAATATTTGGAGTATCGTAGCCATGGCCAGCCACGGAAACCGTAACCATAGTCACGGTAATTTATTACCGCGCTTAAAGCGAACAACAGTGTTCACAATTGATTCATTTTTTTCTAAGTTTGAGGATTTTTGTGAAGCTACGAATTAGAGCTAATTATATATCAGATGTACTACTCTTATGTATTATTAAAATCGAAGCTGAAGGTTCCAAATTATCAAAAGAAAACGTAGCTATGTTTATGACAATTCATGTAAAAAAAATCAACTCACTACTGGAAGAAAACCTTTCAATATCTATTACTCCATCCAACATCAGAGTAGTCATATAACCACGCCAAACAAAGTGAAACATGTATATAAAATAATTTACGCTAAAAAATCAGTTACGAAGATTAACGGACCATTTGAGTCAAATCGTCAAGATTTATGTATTTCACTACCTCTGTTTAGAACTAATACCACACGTAACTCAACGACAATAAATTCAAAGAATCAAACCTGAATGAGAAGCTTTAATTAATAGAAGTATTCCAGTAATTACACGACCAAGATGAACGAATAGCTACGGCCGGAATCTGAAATGACAGTCAACTTCAAACATAGACGTAAACGGAACCACGAATGAACCTCATACGGATGAACCCGAGTCGACCTTAACCTCAATCGAATTCCATTTCCTTTTGAAGCCAAAACCAAAATTGAAAACCAAAGTGAATCGGCAATTTGCATGTGTATGTTTTGGTATTTTTCTGACTTGAAAATGGAAAACAAGGACACGATTAGGTGAGGCTCTGTTCGTTCTTTAGGAATTAGGTTCTCTGTTTTTGTGAGATTCTGGCCGTTTTTCTCGATGGTATGCGACTGTGTGTAGGGCTGGAGATGAGAGATGAGAGGAGGAGTTGAAGAAAGGTGGAACCGCTGCTGGGGTTAGTTACGGCGGCTGGCCGATTTTGGAATAGGGAGATGGCCGGAGGGACGTGCGTTTTTGTGGTTGGAGGTAGCCGTTGGCAGCAGTTCTGAGAGGAGATGGGATTTCGGCGAGTTGGGTGGCTGGCGGCGGCTCCTTTGGTTGTGAAGAATAAGAAGCTGTTGTAGTTTCAGATGTTGAAGACTTGTGGTAGAGAGATGAGGGGTAAGGGATGGTGGCCGGCGGCGGCAGGGAATCGGCAGAGGCGGCGGCGCCTCTCTCTCTTGGGGGGAGGGGGGCCTGTTTCGGTTGATTTTTTTTTTTTATAATATTGAGGAAGTTCGTGAGAAATGCAATTTACTGTTTATAATTGTTGAGACAAAAGTATTGTAAAAGGCTTGGCCTGAATTGTAAAATTTATAAATAAACTGATATGATATGTCTGGTGGGAGCGGGTTGCACGCCGCAACAGGAGTAATAAGGGTGATATGTATAGAGGGAGGAGCAATAAGGCTGGATAGATGGGAGTGGGTTACACGCCGCAACAAGGAGCAATAAGGGAGGACACTTATGATTTACTGATTTTCAAAGAAAATAAAGATTTGAAAACTTACTGTTTTACTTTACTATTTTTTTTTCATAATTTGCACTACTTTTATTTTTAAAGTTAAAGTTTGAAAATTTGGAAACTTACGTGAGAATTGATTATAGCTGAGACCTGGAAAGGTGGCTGAGTTATTTTAAATTGTTGCTACATTTTTTGTTTGTTTATTTTTAGAATTTTCCTTTTGCTTTCTTTTATATTGTTCGCAGGATATATGGTTAATGCCTCGTCGTAGCCTCGTCACTACTTCATCGAGCGAGTTCGTATAATTGTTTTAGACTTGTGAGGATGTTTAGTTTGGATACCCGAGGGCTTGGGTGAGTTTCCGACGCTTAGTAGAGTGTTGTTAGAATTAAGTTTGCTGGTTTTTCTGCACATGCCTTAGATCTCGCATTTGCGAGATTCTTGATCGCAGTTGCAAAGGTAAGCCGAGTCTACTGGGTTCGCACCCAGTGTTCGCATTTGCGATCGACCTAGTGTTGGTGTTACCATCAGGTTCGGGTTCTTTCACGGTGTATTGCGATGCTTCACGAGTTGGACTTGGAGCAGTATTAATGCAGGATGGCATGGTGATTGCATATGTGTCTCGGCAGCTGAAGGTCCATGAGAAGAATTATCATGTTCATGACTTAGAGTTGGCAGTCATTGTTCATGCATTGAAAATCTGGAGGCACTATCTTTATGGCGTGCAGTGTGAGGTTTTCACTGACCATCGCAGTCTCCAGTACTTATTCAAGCAAAAGGATCTAAATTTGAGTCGGCGGAGATGGTTAGAGTTACTGAAGGATTATGATGTCACTATATTATATCATCCAGGGAAGGCCAGCGTGGTGGCCGATACATTGAGTAGAAAGGCGGAGAGTATGGGCAGCCATGCGTATATTCCAGTCGGTGAGAGACCGTTACCTTCAGACATTCAGACGTTTGCTAATCAGTTCATGAGGTTGGATATTTCTCCCAATAGTGTTCTAGCTTGTACAGTCGCTCGGTCTTCTCTAATTGAGCATTTCCGAGAGCGGCAGGATCATGACCCGCATTTGATGGTTCTTAGGGACACAGTTCGGCGCGGTGGTGCCAAGATGGTTACAGTTGGAGATGACGGTGTTTTGAGGATGCAGGGTCGTATAGGTGTACCTAATGTTGATGGCCTTCGTGAGTTCATCCTTGAGAAGGCTCACAGTTCTAAGTATTCTATTCACCCGGGTGAAGCCAAAATGTACTAGGACTTGAGGCAGCATTATTGGTGGAGAAGGATGGAAAAGGACATTGTTGCGTATGTGGCTCGTTGCTTAAATTGTCAGCAGGTAAAATATGAGCATCAGAGACCCGGTGGTTTGCTTCAGCAGATAGAAATTCCTGAGTTGAAGTGGGAGCGTATCACTATGGACTTCGTTGTTGGACTCCCACGGACTCAGAGGAAATTTGACACAGTTTGGGTTATTGTGGATAGGCTGACTAAATCAGCACATTTCATTCCTGTGGCAAGTACTTATACTTCGGAGAGGTTGCCAGAGATATATATTCGAGAGATTGTTCGCCTTCACGGTGTGCCCGTGTCTATCATTTTTTATCGAGGTACGCAATTTACTTCGCACTTTTGGAGGGCAGTTCAGCGTGAGTTGGGTACCCGAGTTGAGTTGAGCACAACATTTCATCCTCAGACTGACGGGCAGTCCGAGCGTACCATTCAAATTTTTGAGGATATGCTCTGTTCTTGTGTTATTGACTTTGGAGGTTCTTGGGATCAGTTATTGCCATTAACGGAGTTTTCTTATAATAATAGTTATCAGTCGAGCATTCAGATGGCTCCCTATGAGGCATTATATAGTAGACGGTGTAGATCGCCAGTTGGATGGTTTGAGCCGGGAGAGGCTCGATTATTGGGTACCAACTTAGTTCAGAAGGCCTTAGATAAGGTCAAGATTATTCAGGAGAGACTTTGTGCAGCTCAATCTAGGCAAAAGAGTTATGTCGATCGTAAGGTTCGTGGCGTGGCATTCATGGTTGGAGAACGAGTATTGCTTCGGGTATCGCCCATGAAGGGTGTTATGAGGTTTGGAAAGAAGGGCAAGTTGATCCCTAGGTATATCGGGCCGTTTGAGATTCTTGATAGAGTGGGGGAGGTATCTTATAAACTTCCGTTGCCTCCAGGGTATTCCTTAGTTCATCCGGTATTCCACGTGTCTATGCTCCAGAAATATCATGGTGACCCGTCCCACGTGTTAGACTTCAGCTCTGTCCAATTGGACGAAGACTTCACTTATGAGGAGGAGCCGATAGCCATTTTAGACCGGCAGTGGAAAGGTCAGCCCGTTGAGGTAGCTACTTGGGAGTCCGAGTCGGACATGCAGAGTAAATATCCACGCTTGTTCGCCAATCCAGGTAATCTTCTATGTCCATTCGAGGACGAACGTTTGTTTTAGAGGTGGAGATTGTGATGACCCAAGAGGTCATTTTATGAATTTAGACTCCGTTCTAGGCTTATTAGCCATAAAAGACTAATTTTAAATACTCCGATTTACGTGCGCAGTCCGGGCGTGAAACCGGACAGCTTTTATGTGAAAATATAAAAAATAGTAATTTCTAGAGTTAAAATTTGATTATGGTTGACTTTGGTCAATATTTTGAGAAAACGGACCCGGATCTGTGTTCCAACGATCCCGGGAGGTCCGCAGTAAAATATGAGACTTAGGAGTATGTCCGGAAATAATTTTGAGGTCCTAAGCCTTAGAAATCAATTATTGAAAGAAATTATTTCGCTGAATTATTAATGAAATAAAGAAAACAATTAATGTTTAAAACCATTGGTATCGGGCCCGTATTTTGGTTCTGGAGCTCGGTACAGATTTGTTATGGTATGTAAATGCTAACTCTGAAATTTGGTGAAAATCGGAGTTTATTTGACGTGATTTGGACGTCCGGATGAGAAATAATGAACTTTAAGTGTTCTTGAGAAAAATGATGAGTTTTTAGGTTTAATTCATAGTTTTACATGTTACTTTCATGATTTGATCGCACGAGCAAGTCCGTATGATATTTTTAGACTTGCGTGCATGTTTGGTTCGGAGCCCCAAGGGCTCGGGTGAGTTTCGGATAGGTCACGAGGTGTTTTACACTTAGAAAAGACTGCTGGTTTTCTGTTTCCGGTACACAGTTAAGTTATTCAGTGCGATCGCATGGCTACTTCCGTGATCGCATAGTGTAAATTTCAGGGGGGTCGCCTTTTGTGCTATGCGAACGCGTAGCCCCCCCCCCCCCCCACACCCAAACACACAGTGTTACTTGGGCCTGGGGGAGGGGACCCAACTGTTCTATGCGAACGCGGCCATAAGGCTGCTATCGCGAAGGTCCGTTTGGCGAAGCTATGCGAACGCATTCACCCCCACGCGAACGCACAAGGTAATTGGACCTGGGGGAGGAGGAACCTAATTACTCTATGCGAACTCCCCTACTGTGCCGCGATCACGATGGCCCAGTTCCTAAAGTTATGCGAACGTGTAGAAGGCCTTCCCAGGTATATAAAATCAATTTTAACACGAACATAACCCTTTTTCTTCATAATTTTCGAACTACACAGCCCTAAGGACGATTTTCTCCACCAAAGTTCATCCCCAAGGTGTAGGTAATCAATTCTAAACTTTACTCTTTCAATTACCCAATGTTTTTCATCACTTTTAAATCAAAAACTAAGAATTTTCATGGTAAAAATTGAGGGTTTGGGTAGAATTAGGGAATTTTGTAAAAATCGAATCTTTACCTCGAATTTAGAAACTAATTGTATATTTGGGCTCGGGGGTGAATGGGTAAACATAATTTGGTCCAAACCCCGAGTTTGGACCAAGGGGCCCGAGGTCGGGTTTTAACGTTTTTTTAGAAAACTTAGGAAAAATTATAATTTTTAGTAAAGTTAGTTCCTTTAGCATTAATTAATGATATTAATTTAATTATGATTAGATTCGAGTGTATTGGAGGTGAATTCAAAGGAAAAGCTATAATTGAGCAGTGAGTGGCCTGCAAATTTGAGGTAAGTGCTTGGTTTAACCTTGACTTGAGGGAATAGGAATCCCCACTTAATTGTTATGTGAAATTGCGTGTGTGTGGTGTATAGGTGAGGTGACGAGTATCTATGCACCACCAAATTGTTTGCTTACATGATCTCTTCCCCGTTTCCAATTTAATTGGTTCATGTCTTAATTGTTTTATGTTCATTGTTGTTTCTATGACTACTTGGCTTGTTAATTTGTTGTTAAGTCTTGTTGTAATTATTTGGGAAAAGTATTGGTTGATTCCTTGATTTCCTTGTGGTACATAAAGGTTGAGCTATTTGACATTGCTTTACAAGATACCTATATATATTCCAGTTGATTCCATTTTTTTAATAATATTGAGGAAGTTCGTGAGAAATGCAGTTTACTGTTTATAATTGTTGAGACAAAAGTATTGTGAAAGGCTTGGCCTGAATTGTGAAAATTTATAAATAAACTGATATGATATGTGTGGTGGGAGCGGGTTGCACGCCGCAACAAGGAGTGATAAGGCTGGTCAGGTGGGGATCGGGTTGCACGCCACAACAGGAGTAATAAGGATGATATATATATAGGGGGAAGCAATAAGGGTGGACAGGTGGGAGCGCGTTGCACGCCGCAAAAAGGAGCAATAAGGGAGGACACTTACGATTTACTGATTTTCAAAGAAAACAAAGATTTGAAAACTTACTGTTTTACTTTACTATTTTTTTTCCATAATTTGCACTACTTTTTATTTTTAAAGTTAAAGTTTGGAAATTTGAAAACTTACGTGAGAATTGATTATAGCTGAGACCTGGAAAGGCGGCTGGGTTATTTTAAATTGTGGCTACAGTTTTTGTTTGTTTATTTTTAGAATTTTCCTTTTGCTTTCTTTTATATTGTTCACAGGATATACCCATCGTAGCCTCGTCACTACTTCGTCGAGCGAGTTCGTATAATATTTTTAGACTTGTGAGAATATTTGGTTTGGATCCCCGAGGGCTCGGGTGAGTTTTCGACGCTTAGTAGAGTGTTGTTAGAATTAAGTTTGCTGGGTTTTCTGCTGGTTAATCAGTGTTCGCATTTGCGATCGACCCGGTCGCATTTGCGGAGATCCAGGGCTTGCAATTGCGAACTTTTCATCTCAATTCCGATGACAACAGAGAAGGAACGGTCTTTGCTTCTGCGAGGGATTCTTCACATTTGCGAGGTTCGCAGTTCTGAACCCCAGGTTGTATTTGTGACATCTGCGACTGGACAAATAGCTGAGGGACGGGATTTTTTAGTTTATTCTCTCATTTTTGAACCCTAGCTCGGTAGGTAGCGATTTGGAGAGGGGATTTTCACCTACAAACCTCGAGTAAGTGATTGTAATCTAATTCTAATCACATTCCATCAACATATCTTAGATTTTAACATCAAAATCATGTGAATCATAGAAGAAATTTGCAAAACTTTGCTACGTTTTTGTAAAATAAGAAATTGAGATTTGAGAGTCGATTTGGACTCGGATTTCGAAAATAATCACATATATGGACTCGTGGGGTGATGAGTAGACGAAATCTACCATTGGACTCGGGTTTTGACCGGGAGGGCCCCGGGTTGACTTTTGTGACTTTTGGGAAAAAGTGTAAAGATATTAACTTTATCTATTGCAATTGAATTCCTTAGCACTGTTTGATGATATTTAGTCGATTTTGGTTAGAGTTGAGCCGTGTGGAGGCGGATTTTAAGGAAAAATCTATTTTCGAGTGTTAAATTGGCCTAATTGAGGTAAGTATCTTGCCTAACTTTGTGTTGGGGAACTACCTCTTAGGATTGATATTGTTTGATTTAATTGTGCTAAGTGAACTCCGTGTACGCAAGGTGACGAGTGGATATACGGATTGTACGTATTATTTGACCGATTTAGGTTACTTAGAATATTTTAATGCTTTAATTGAAACACTATATTATGTTCTAAATTCTCATAGTAAAATTATCCTTATTGTGTTGGACTATTCTCAAATTCCTTAGTCGACTTGTTTAGTATTGGTTCTATATCCTACTTGCTAAATTGCTCTGATGCTTCAGTTGAATTTGTTGTCTCCTTTATTGTTACATGCTATTTCATTATTGTTGAAGTTATTGTTCATGATATCTCTTTCCTTATTGATTTTCGTTACTTGAAGTAATTGTTCATGTTAACCATTTATTTGCTGATTTTCATTATTTGAGACTCATTGTTGAATATAATCTCTTTTATTGCGAAGTTAGAGTCTTATTTAATATTGTGGTTATACATTATTTCTCTCATTGTTGAGATATTTGGTATTGATGTTGTGAAAGTCGTTAATATGTTGAGGTGATGTTGGTTAATGTTGAACATCTATCTATCTTATTGAGCATTTTTCATCCATTGTTGTTGTCGATATTCTTGTATACGTTGTCGTGGAGTCATGGTCTATTATTGTGGATATATTGATATTGTTGTTGTTGGCAGTTGTGACATATGAGCACTTGTGTGTGAATTGTTATTGTCATTTGATATTGATGTGCATGCGACAGTATAAGGCTCAGATTGATGTGCATGTGGATGTATAAGGTGGGACTTATGTGCATGTTGCTTGTAGAATCCACGACGTCATAAGCTGGGTCAAAGTACATGTAGCTATTTCGGAAAAACTGTTTTCAAAAACCTATTTTCAATTGTAAGGCTCACGCGGTGGAATAAAGAAAGATTGTGATTGAAATTGAGAATATTGAATACGGGGCAGTACCTCGTTGTGATTCTTGTTATTCGTTTCATGTTGCAAGGTGTTTTTGGTGGAAAAATATATCTTGTGCTAGCAGGCGTTGTCCGTACATAATCATTGTGGCTCTCTAGTTGCTTCCTTGTGTTATATCTATTGTTGGTTTCCGGTATTAGTTCTTGCATTTTTTTCGTATTAGTTGTTTCTTCACTTTCCATTACATATTCGTATTGCAATTTTATATTGTCTATTTTATATTCTAGTAGGTGTCTTGACCATCACTACTCTACTGAGGTTAAGCTCGATACTTATTAGGTATCGTTGTGTTGTACTCATACTACACTTCAGTATATCTTTTTGTGCATATCCAGGTACGTCTGCTCGTGCTGGTCAGTAGAGGATTGTTGTAGTTGTTTCTTGGGAGACTTCAAGGCATACCTGCTCCACTTCCGCAGACCTCGGAGTCACCTTCCCTATTTTACTTCCCATTGCATTTTTTTCGAAGTGAAGTAGTAGTACTCTAGTTGTATTCTGTAGAGCTTATGACTCAGCTCCACCGGTTTTGGGGTGTGTATCGTGAGATTTTGTTTTCATAAGGTTTTATCTATTATTCAGTCGTTTTTATTAACTTGTATATATATATATATATATATATACAAGTTAATTCAATATGATTAGTATCTAGCTGCTAACTGGTTTATATAGGAGGTTTCTGATGGGACTTGACAAGCATGGCAAAGGGGACTGGAGGAACATATCAAGGAATTTTGTGATCTCAAAAACACCAACACAAGTGGCGAGTCATGCTCAAAAATACTATCTGAGACAGCTTTCTGGAGGAAAAGATAAGAGGAGACCTAGCATCCATGACATTACTACTGTCAATCTCACCAACATCGACTTGTCCCACAACAACAATAAATTTCCATCTTCAAATGATGGAGCCTTGGTGGCGTTTGGATCATCTAATTATAACAGCAGCTCCTATCCCTATGAGCTTGGTTCACTACTGTTTCCGGGTACATATGGAACTCACAACTAATATTATTGCTAATGACAATTCTCAGATACAGGTCCNGCAGAGATTAGGTGCTATCACCACATCCTTTGGAGGAAAATTAGCGTCGTGACATATACCTTAATGGGGTAACTCGCCGTTAAGGTATAACGCATTAAAAACATGCAAAATATATAAAAACGCAATCTAAACTTTTTTTGTGTTTTGAGTCCAAAAAGGCAAAAATACATCATTTAAATTATTTCCGGACTCCGACATTCACTTCTCTTGGAGTTGGGAACAAAAATATTGCCAAAAAAAACTCAAACGACCTAATTAAGTGGAAAAAAAAAGTTACATAACTATGTATAACGCCCATATACACGGCGCTATACATTAACACCGTTAATGTATAGCGCCGTGTATATGGGCGTTATACATAAATATGTAACTTTTTTTTTCCACTTAATTAGGTCGTTTGAGTTTTTTTTGGCAATATTTTTGTTCCCAACTCCAANATATATATAAAACAATAATTTCCGGGCTATCGATTTTCTATATAAAGAGGTCACAATTTCAGTATATTTCATTCAAAAAAAATTCAAACTCATAATCAGTGTTAATTTCATTGTTAAATTGTTCAGCATTTTTTCACTATGTCTGAAGAGCGTAGAATGAGAGTTTCATTATATTGGGGGGGTGATGTTGTGATGGAGAATAACTATGTGAGCTACAGTTTACCTGCTCAATATCATGTTAAATTGCCACTTACAATGGAGTACGATAAATTAATATCGTTGTTATGCAAAAAAATGAGTGTGAGGAAACGTTCAGTGATACTTAAAGTAACCGGAAGATATCCGTATTCCGTCACTCCGCAAGGGGTTGCTTTTTACTCGGAGTTTAACATCGACGATGATGAAACTTTGAGTGATTTTTTGAGGACTCCGCATGAATGCCGGGAATTTCTTATAATCACAATGTTGGAGATGTACGTGAAGGTCGAAGACGCTCCAAAAAATGAGGTTGTGCGTAGTAGAGATACCCCCCAGTCATCGGGTGGTTATTCTGGGGCAGTTTTTGCCGGACAGGTTCCGGATGGAAGACTTTTCTTTGATTTAAACATATCACCGCCGGCCAATGAGCAGGGAGAAAATAATTTATATCCTGCTTTCCAACATTCACAAGACGAGTGGTAAACTTCAATTTTAATTTGTGTTAATTATTTATATTTTTGGTGTAATGAATTTGTATTAACGCTCATATATTTAATAGGAGGTACCGTCCGGATATGAATTTTACAAGTGGCCCATCCGGTAGTCATCACCTAAGTGAAAACGCGCATCATAGAATTTCATCACATTACGACTTGTAAGTCAAGCGATATAGGTATATGAAAAGTATTTATTAATTTCAGTAGCTTATATTTTTGTTGGTTGTGCAGTGAAAACAA
>ML284815.1:0-13422 GCA_005239495.1 Nicotiana undulata
GTTTAGACGGGATACTCACTAGGTACATATGTGATTATATGTACTCATGCTGCACTTTTTTTTTTCACTTGACTGTGCAGGTATTGAGGTTGGTTCGTCTGTTCGTCCGTCAGCTGATAGGTACTGATCTTGGCGTCGCTCCACACGGTGAGTTGTCTTCTTGGCGTTTTCCTGACAGCACCTCTGGAGCCTTCTAGTTTCATTTTGCTCAGTCTTTTGTTCCAAACTGCGGCTCGTATATTTTGTATATGTATTTCTGCTGTTGTATCTATGTAGCCGCCCGTTGACACTGTGACACTAGTCCTGGCACACATTTGTTGTAGTTATCGGGGTTGTATATATATTGGGCCTAGCTGTGGTTTAGCTTGTTTCTACGGCCTTACCCCATATTATTATTGTATTCCGCATTCTTATTGTTATTGTTGTTCGTTGGCTTGCCTAACCTCGCCGTTAGGTGCCATCACGACCTGGACTGATTTTGGGTCGTGACAATGCGTATGTGTATTAATTATATGCAGCTGAATAAGGTTGCAGTGAAAAAACGGTATCCTTTGCCATGTATTGATGACTTGTTTGACCAGCTTCAGGGAGCTAGGGTGTTCTCTAAGATTGATTTGAGATCCGGATATCATCAGCTGAAGATTTGGGATTCTAACATTCCGAAGACTGCTTTCAGGACCAGATATGGTCATTATGAGTTTATGGTTATGTTATTTGGGCTGACTAATGCCCCAGTCGCGTTCATGCAATTGATGAATAGCGTGTTTCAGCTTTACCTTGGTTCTTTCGTCATTGTGTTCATTGATGACATACTGGTTTATTCTCGTAGCCAGGAGGAGCATGTTCAACATTTGAGAGTTGTGTTGCAGAGGTTGAGGGAGGAGAAGCTTTATGCAAAATTCTCCAAGTGTGAGTTTTGGCTTGGTTCAGTAGCTTTCTTGGGGCACGTGGTGTCCAGTGAGGGTATCCAGGTTGATCCGAAGAAGATTGAGGCAGTGCAAGAGTTGGACCAAACCATCCTCAGCTACAGAGATTAGGAGTTTCCTTGGTTTGGAGGGATATTACCGTTGATTTGTGGAAGGATTCTCTTTTATTGCTTCGCCTTTGACCAGATTGACCCGGAAGGGTGCTCCATTCAGATGGTCTGATGAGTGTGAGGAGAGCTTTCAGAAGCTCAAGTTAGCATTGACCACAGCTCCGGTTTTGGTTTTGCCTATTGGTTCGGGTTCTTATACAGTCTATTGTGATGCTTCTAGAGTTGTCTTCGGAGCAGTACTGATGCAGGACGGTAGGGTGATTGCCTACGCGTCCAGACAGTTCAAGGTGCACGAGAAGAATTATCCAGTGCACGATCTTGAGTTAGCTTCCATTGTTCATTCCTTCAAGATTGGCGCCATTATTTTTATAGGGTGCAGTGTGAGATTTTCACCGATCATCGTAGTCTGCAGTATCTGCTGAAGCAAAAGGACTTGAATTTATGTTAGAGGAGGTGGTTGGAGCTTCTCAAGGATTATGACCTTACTATTTTGTATCATTCGGGGAAGGACAATGTAGTGGCCGATGCTTTGAGTCGTAGAGCCGAGAGTTTGGGGAGTCTAGCTTACCTTTCAGTAGTAGAGCGACCTTTAGCACTTGATGTTCAGGCTTTAGCGGGTCAGTTGGTGAGATTGGATTTGTCAGAGCCTCCGCGGGTATTAGCTAGCATGGCTTCCCGGCCTTCTCTTTATGATCATATTAGAGCACGCCAGTATGTTGACCGGCATTTGTGAGTTCTTCATGAGAGGGTCCGTCGAGGTGATGCCAGGGATGTGACTATTGGTGATGATGGATTTATGAGGATGCAGAGCCGTATTTGCATGCCCAATGTGGATGAGATTCGAGAGTTAATATTATTAGAGGCCCACAGTTCGCGGTATTCCATCCATCTGAGTGCCGCGAAGATGTATCAGGATTTGAGACAGTAATATTGGTGGAGGCGGATGAAGAGAGATATTGTTGAGTATGTAGTACGGTGTCTCAACTGCCAGTAGGTCAAGTATGAGCACCAGAGACCAGGTGGATTACTTCAAAGGTTAGATATTCTGGAGTGGAAGTGGGAGCGGATCACTATGGACTTTGTAGTTGGGCTTCCACGGACTTCGAAGGGTTTTGATGCTATTTGGGTCATTGTGGATAGGTTGACCAAGTCCGCGCACTTCATTCCTATCAGTACTACTTATACTTTGGAGCGGTTAGCTGGTATCTACATCAGGGAGATTGTCCGATTGCATGGAGTTCCGATATCTATCATTTCTGACAGAGGTACTCAGTTCACATCTCAGTTTTGGAGGGTCATGCAGAGAGGTATGGGTACTCAGGTAGAGTTGAGCATTGCATTTCATCCTCAGACCGACGGTCAGTCGGAACGGACTATTCAGATTTTGGAGGACATGTTGCGTGCCTGTGTGATTGATTTTTGGTGGTTCATGGGATCAGTTTCTGCCACTTGCGGAGTTTGCATATAATAACAGCTACCAGTCCAGTATTCAGATGGGCCCGTATGAGGCTTTATGTGGTAGGAGGTGTAGATCTCTGGTTGGTTGGTTCGAGCCCGGTGAGGTTAGGCTATTGGGCACAGATTTGATTCAGGGTGCGTTGGAGAAGGTGAAGTTGATTCACGAGTGGCTTCACACAGTGCAATCTAGGCAGAAGAGTTATGCGGACCGGAAGGTCCGGGATGTGTCTTTTATGGAAGGTTATAAGGTACTGCTGAAGGTATCACCCATGAAGGGTGTTTGAGGTTCGTAAAAAGGGGAAAGTTGAGTCCCCGGTTTATTTGTCCTTTTGAGGTACTCCAGAAGATTGGAGAGGTGGCTTATAGACTTGCCTTGCTGCCCAGCTTATTGAGTGTTCATCCGGTATTTCATGTGTCGATGCTCCGAAAGTATGTTGGTGACCCATCTCATGTTTTGGACTTTAGCATAGTTCCGCTCGAGTGTGATATGTCATATGAGGTAGAGCAAGTGGCCATTTTGGGTTGTCAGGTCAGAAAGTTGAGGTCCAAGGATATATTTCAGTGAAGGTGCAGTTGAGAGGTCAGCAAGTGGAGGAGGCTACTTGGAAGACCGAGCGGGGGATGCAGAGCAGATATCCTCACTTGTTTGAGACTCCAGGTATGTTTCTAGACTCGTTCGAGGACGAACGCTTGTTTAAGAGGGGGAGAATGTAACGACCCGGTCGGTCGCTAAGTAGAATTTGCATTATATTTACTATTTTTGCCTTTTCATAGGTTGGTTATACTGTTTATGATGTGTTAGAGTCGATTGGCTCGGGTTCGGAATGGTTGTAGTGAGAATTGAGTCACTTAGTCTCTAAAAATAGTTGTATAGTTGGAAAAGTCAACTGGGAGTTGAATGCGGATTTTATGGTTCAAATAGCTTCATTAGGTGATTTGGGACTTAGGAGTGTGTTCAGAATATTTTTGTGATGTCCGGTGTAGATTTAGGCTTGAATTGGCGAAAGTTAGTCTTTGGTGATTCTCCGTCGACAGTGGAAAATAGGCTATCGGGGTCGGACTGGAACTCTGGAAGTTGGAAGAGGTTTGTAATGTCATTTTGGATATGTCTGCAAAATTTTAGGTCAATCGGAGGTGTTTTGGATAGTTTCGGCATCGTTGGTGGAATTTAGAAATTTCAAAGTTCTTAGGCGTGAATTCGAATTTTGGTGTTTTGATGTTGTTTTTGATGTTTCGAAGGCTCGACTAAGTTTGAAGGATGTTATGGGATATGTTGATAGGTTTGGTTGAGGTTTCGAGGGCCTCGGGTGTATTTCGGATGCTCAAACGAGCACTTTTGGACATGGAAATGTTGCTGGTTTTTCTGGTGTTTTGACAGCTGAAGGTTCTTCATTGCAATCGCGTAGGTGTAGATGTGATCACGTAGGGATAGACTGAGGCAGGCATATTTTCTCTATGCGATCGCGTAAAAAGGGTCGCGATCGCATAGGTTGGGGAAACTTGAGCAGTGCGGTCGCTTCGTGTGTTGTGCAATCGCGTAGAATAAAGAGGAGGCACGTGGGTCTTGGCAGTTGGTCATCGCGACCGCGTGAGGTTGTATGTGATCGCATTGAGCAAGGAATCAAAGCTTCGCGATCATGTGGGTTAAGTCGCGATCACAGAGAGTAAAGATGGGAGGCAGTGAAGTTTCCATTCGCGATCGTGAGGGTCTTTCTGCGATCGCGGTTAAGGAATCATTGAGCAGTATAAATTAAAACCCTCCGCGACCATTACCCACTTTTCCACAATTTTTTAACGGGAATAGAGCTTTTGGAGCTATTTTGAAGAGGGAAAACGATTGTTCTTCGTTGAGGTAAGGAATTTGGACCCCATAACTCATTATATGTGAATAAGGACTAAATTAACAGTGTTTAATTAGGGAAAATCAGTAAAAAAGATGAAATTAGGGATCGAGATTATGAGACTTTTTAGGGATGATTTGAGGGTCAAACGGACTCCGATTTCAGAGTTTTTTTATATGTACGGACTCGTGAGATGATGAGGAACGTTTTGGTATAAAGTTTGTCAAGTTCCGAGACACGGTCCCGGGGGTCGTGTTTTGGCAAATTTCGGGTTTTGTGCATAAAGTTGATATTTTTCAATTGGGATTCATTCCCTTAGCATAATTCGATGTGAATAATCTGATCTTTATAGATTTGGAGCACTCGGAAGTTGATTCGAGAGGCAAACGTGTTGCGGAATAGCTTTTCAGGCTAATTTGAGGTAAGTAATGTCTTTAAATCCCGTCCTGAGGGTATAAAACCCCGGACTTTACATCCTTTCACGTATTTGGAGTGACGCACACACTGGATGACAAGTGTGGGGCGTGCACGAATTGGAATTTTGGAATTATGTTCCTTTTTAGGCAACTATTGAGTTTCGAGACTGATTTTAAAGCCTATGTTCTATAGTATTACTATGATTTGATATATTTGGGTTGTAAGCCATGTTTGGGTCCTAGTGTCGATCTGTTTTAACCCCTTGGTGGCTATTTTCCTGACATTTCCTCACTTAGAAATTATGATTTTACACTCAGTCTTTCTTGTGAAATTGTTGACACTCACATTTGATGATATTATTATTTTCTGAAATGAAATACTGTTTTGGGTCAAGAACCCCGTTTATTTATGGCCCGAGTGGCATGTTGTGAGTGTCTGACTAACGAGGGCCAACATTGTGAGGATATTATGATACGAGAGATGCCGAGAGTCTGAGAGATTATTTATGCCATGATGTGGCTTGTTAGCGCTTGGGCTGTAGGAGCCCCTCCGGAGTCTGTACATACCCCCAGTGAGCGCAGGTACCTACTGAGTGTGAGTATTGAGTGCCGAGTGACGAGTGATTGGGAGGTATGAGTGACTGTGAGGTGTTGAGTGACTGTTACTTAGTGATGGTGAGGTGCTGAGGGAATATTTCTGAGTGATGATTATCCCCGAGGGGCAGTTTTATGATGATATTTTACTGAGTTTTGATTATGATTCACTTCATTTTTCAAACTGATATTTTTGGGAGTTTTACTGAGAAATATTGGAAAATATACTTGTTTCAAAGGATTTTATGGAAATTGGTTTTCGAACTTATGTATACTTTATTGTGACTTGATGTTTTACAGTTTTGTGGATTGGTGTATTTGTTGCTGTGTGTTTCTTATACTTCAGACTGTGATTTATTTTTATTACTACTGAGTTGGCGTACTCATCATTACTCCTTGCACCCTATGTGCAGATCCATGTACTGGTTCAGAGCAGTAGTCATCCGAGTTCGTTATCATCAGCTTTTGGGATTTCGAGGTAGTTGTTCAGCGTCCGCAGCTTCTCCATTTCCCTTCCTTTATTAGTATTAGTATTTTATTCCTAGACATTGTTTATGACATTATCAGAGTTAGTTTTATTCTTAGATGCTAGTGATCGGTTGACTCCAGTCCTGGGGGATTTGTTTAGACTGTTGGATCTTATTATGTTTTGTTAAAGACTTAGAAACTTTTTATACTATGTTGCTGGTTATTATTGATTTTGAGAAATTATATTAAAACAAATGTGTAGTTATCTGATGATTGACTAACCTAGTTCCACGATAGGTGTCATCATGACCTGGTAGGATTTGGGGTCATGGCAAGGAAATATAACTACATGTCTTTCAGTACATGTCTTTCAGTCCTTAACTATATTAATAGCTAAGGAACATGCAGTACATGTCTTTCATAGTTTGTGTCGCATAGGGCACTTTGGTTACCTAGGATTGCTAAATTTTTGCAAGTATCATAAGATAGGAATTTTCCAAAAATATATTGTTCTAGTAAGTCACTTTCCACAAAATATTTTACATCATATGGTGGTTCCACAAAAACGTTTTTCTCCTTCATTAGATTAGCAGTTGCCTTTTTTGCCATTTGATGAGCTACCCTATTCCCTTGCCTGAACTCGTGTTGGATGGTTACCTCCTTCTGCTGGTGCATTTACAACCTGCATTTGTTAACAATGTTATCATAAAGTCTATTACCTTGTTGGATTGATAGGATCATCTTCGTGGAGTCTGTTTCTATTTGAAGAGGGAACATTCCCCAAATATGAGTTGTTTTAAGTCCCACTATGAGTGATTTGATTTCAGCTTGTAATGATCCACGAGCATGAGCTGGTTTGGCAAATCCAACTATCCAGTGCCCATTGGCATTTCTGATTACACCACCCAGTCCACATTTTTGAGTGTTTTTGTTGAAGCTAGCATCTATGTTTAGTTTGAATCATCCCTTTGGAGGTCTATGCCAATTAATATTGATGTGGATTCTTGAATAAGCGTGTATACTTTTTTCTATTAGGAGATGAAATGCAGTGGCACTAGCAATAATTTGGTTAATATTAATAGGATTTTCCGTATTTTTTTTGGTTTTCGTTATTCCTATTTAACCAGATGTGCCAGATAGCAAAAGAAAAAAAAGAGATTCCAATTTATAAAGTTGTTCCGGTAGTCAAAAGTTTTTAGCTGAATGAGCCAGTGTTCACCCTGATGTTTATAGAAGTTTTTCCACCCAATATTGTCCCAAAAATGTTTAATGGCTTTGTAGTTAAAGAAAATGTGGATTATGGATTCTTCTTCATGACATTTGCATATAGGGCATGCTGGGTCAATATTTAAACCAATTTTTGCTAGGTATTTTCTACATGGAATCTTGTTATGTAGACATTACCATAAAAAGAACTTAATTTTATTCGGTCATGTTAGATCCCAAATCCAATTAAAATCAATTTGCATGTTTGTATTAGATCCATGATAGTGTAGCAAGTTTTGGTCGTAAAGACACCTTTTGTAGTGAGAGACCATATTGGGATGTCACTATTTGGTATTTTGAGACGGATTTTAACCTTGGATATGTTATCCTTGATTTCATTTGGAATGTTGAAGGATATGTTGTTAAAGTTCCAATCTTTACCATTAAAGATGTCAATTATTTTTAGTGAGTAATCCGTATTTGGTAGGGGCCTTCTATTGTTTTCCTAAGGCCTCCTAAATTCGGAATCCAATAGGTTTCCCAAATGTTCATGTTTGATTGATGGTGGGGTGACCAAATAATACCTCTGGAACATAAATCCCAACCCTTTTGAATGTTTTTCCAAATGAAAGAATTTTTATTTTTGGCATAACTATTTGCATAGGAGGTAATGATTAGGTTAGCCCATGGAGTAGTAACGTTAGTAAAGATTCTCCATACTAGTCTAGCAAGAGTGCATAGGTTCTTGTCCTTTGCACTACGGAGTCCAAGGCCTCCCTTGCTTTTTGGTTGACAAATAGTAGATCATTTGATGAGGTGAATGTTTTTCCTCTCATTAGTAGTTCCCCATATGAAGTCCCTTTGTACTTTATCAATTTTGTTAAGAATATTTGTAGGGAGTAAGGTGTATTGCATATAATGGTTTGGGATGAAGTTCAAGCAAGAAAGGGATAGGGTTGTTCGTCAAGCTATATTGATGAATTTTATTTTCCATGCCGCTAGTTTGGCTCTCATTTTGTCAATTATGAATTGGTAGTCCTTTGGCCTAGGGTATTTGTTTAATATATGAAAACCTAGGTAGTTGCCAAAGGAATCACTTTTTTAAATACCCAACCTATTGGTAATCTCCTTAATGAAAGTTTGGGGACAATTGTTGGAAAAGACAATTTTAGATTTAGTAGTGTTAATAAATTGCTCTGACAGGTCACAAAAAAGTTCTAATCCTTTCTTGATGGCACGACATGATTTCATATTGACCTTGGCCATAAGAGTAAGATCATCTACAAAGAATAAGTGAGAAAATTTTGGACTTCTTTGTCCAATGGATTGGATCCCAATTCCTAATATCAACTTGATAGTTTATGTATCTTGACAGCATTTCTAAACAAAGGATGAATATATAGGGTGATATAGGATCCCTTTGCCTGATTCCCCGGCTTGGTTCGAAGAAGGTAGTAATGGAACCATTAACTAGAACTACTATGGAACTAGTTGTTATGCAATTTAAAAGCAGTTTTTTGAATTTTTGAGGGAAGTTGAAGTATGTTAACGTGTGTTGAACAAATGACCATTCTAATCGGTCAAATGCTTTTTCTAGGTCAATTTTAAGGAGCATGTGGCTTTGTTTTCCTTTTAATTGATGTAACTTGAAAACTAGTTCTTGAATGATAACAGCATTATTAGAGGCCCTTCTATTTTTCCTGAAACTTGCTGAAAGGAACTAATAAGCTGTTCAAGGAAAGGTTTGAGGCAATTTTCCAGGATTTTTGTGATTAATTTGTAAATGATATTGCAAAGGCCAATTGGTCTAAAATTCCTAATGTTATTGGCATTAGGGATTTTTGGGATTAAGCAAAGGTAGGTTCTGTTAATGTCTTTGAGGATCTTCTGATTTTCAAAAATGTTTATGACATAAGTTTATAACTAAGGATCCTATAATTACCCAGTATTTTTGGAAAAAGAAGGGGTGAAGGCCATCCGGACCCGGAGCTTTGAAAGTTTTAAAGGAAAAAATATCCCCTTTGATTTCAATATAAAGAAAAGGGTTGTCAACAGAACTTAGGTTTAAAAGGTTATGCGTAGAGTTGTTTTTTAGAGGACTAATCCAACTTGTCTTGGATTGTGAAGTGTGTTGGCATCTCCCTCGTTAAGCCACATAACCCTAGATCTTATCTTCCAATAATCCTCTTCAATCTTGAGCAAGTCCTTGTATTCCCTTTTAAAATCAGTTTCTAGGGTTTGGAGGAAACTACTATAGGCATAATGTTTGGAGTTTTGAATTCCTTGAAGTCGAGCTAGAAGCTTTCTTTTTTTACCCATAATATCACCAAAAGTTTTTTCCTTCCAAACCTTAACTTTATCTAAGAAATATTGGCTAGCTCTAAAGTAGTCTGTGTTATACCAATTGTTTTGGACTAAGGATTGGAATTCTGGATGTTTACACCAGAAAGTTTCAAGTATAAAGGGTTGTTTGTGAAATAAATTATTTTTAGGGATCAATTATACTAGGATAGGGTTATGATCCGAATAAGTCTTAGGAAGGTAGATAATCGAACTTTTAGGGAATAGATTAACCCACTCCTCATTTCCTAACACTTTTTCAAGTCTTTCCATAATGAGGCCTTTATTTTTATGTCTATGGTTGGACCATGTATATTTACAACCTTTAAAACCAAGATCAATTAAGTTGCAATTGTTAATTTTTGACTAAAGAAATTTAGCTCTATTGTCGTTAATAGACCTACCACCAAATTTTTCATTAGTTCCCAAAATATCGTTAAAATCTCCCCCTACCAACCATGGTCCATTATAAGGCCTAATAATATTTTCAAGATTTTTCCACATCACATTTCTACTAAGCATATTAGTACTTGCATAAATAGCACTAAAAGCCAAGATTTACATATAGGTGTTACCTTAATTGTTGCATGGATTTCCTGATCCCTGCGGATAAAGTTTTAGGACAGTCAGTACTTCATGGTTATATAGCACCACTATACCTCCTGCTTGGCCTTCCGTTGGTACCTCTATCAGCTCCGTAAACCTAAAATCATTAAGCAAATCAGTGTGGTTTCCCATTCTAGTCTCCGGCAGTGCCACCATACAAGGCCTGTAGGTATCTATCATTTCCCTGAAGTTCCTTATGAAATTATTATTGTTTCCTCCCCTTATGTTCCAAATGATAAATTTTGTAGGTCGATTCATTGAGATATTAAGATTAGAGTTTGCCGGTTCCCCATTCTGCCTCACTACCCTTATGACTAGGTTCTTTCTCAATGATGGAACTAGGATCATGGTTCTGTTGTCCACCGTTGGATCCTGAGGTGGTCTTATTTCCATCGAGCATTTGTATAATGCTAGTGGGCAACTGAGCACGTGCCTCTTCTCTTGCCTCTCCGTGAAGAGAAACACTTTTACCCATTCCAGATTTGAGAATTCTAGGACATTGTCTAAGAGTAGATTGAGGGGTTCCCCCTCCTCCATTTTTGCTTCTACTGGTTCTGGTTCTTGGACTTGGTGGTGGGGTGGTGGTGGAGGTTGTTGGTGAGGTGGAGGGACTGGTGGCTCCTAGACTAGCTGAGGTTGTTCCCATGGCATGAATATGGGATTGAATTGGGTTAATGTCTCTAGCACGAAGAATGGCATGTTTAGGAGAGCATTCTAAGGGTAGATTGGGTTGAAGTGTGGTGGAAAGTTCCATTTGTTTCTCATTGCATGCACCATTTGGGGGTTCATTGAGGGTGCTAAGGGTTGAAGGATATTGTTGAGCCAAACCTGGTTTAGATAATTATTCATGGCAAACCTCATGCCTTCTTATACCAGTTGGGCTAGGTATTGTGTGTCGTGAAGTATGATGAACGAGTCCTGACCATTTATTTGGATATTTAACAAGCATGCATGACCTATCAGGCCCATCTCCATCCAGGACACAAGTTGGTAGTCCTGTGCTTGTGGAGGTTGGACGTAAATGATCTGTGGGTTTTCTAGTTGAGGGGGCAGTGGCGGAAGGTTTTTCGTGGCTTGGAATCTGTGTTGGCGTAAAAGTTGAAGGAGTCTGTGCCTTCTTCTCAATGTTGATGGTATTCTGGGCATGTTGGATAGAGGGTTGGGTACTTAATGGGTCTAAGTCAGGCGTGGGAGAAGGGTTGTTGGTTGTATGGGAGGGATTGGTTGATAGGGTAATGATTGGGGTTGCCTTTTGCATGACGTTTGGGTGCCCAATGTTTGATTTTATACGCTGATCTTCCATGGATGTAGTATCCAATGCGTTCTCAAGGTTGGAGGACCTTTGTCCATTGTTGTCTTCTTCCTTTGCCATTTGGATGACATGCTTAGGGGTGGAAGGATTTCCAAATCTTAAAGAAAGATTTTGGTTGTGATTTTTTGTTAATAAAAGCTTATTACTATTTTGCCGGTTAGTTAGCATTAGTAACAGTAGGATTATGCTTAATAGGGGGGTAGTTTTGTCATTTAGTGATTTATTTTGCATGGCATTATTTTTTAGTTGATTTTTTATTTGGTTAGGAGAAGACATGTTATTTTCCAACATGTCAATGTCTCTGTTAGGTGTGGACATTTGTTCAATTGCATGGCAACCATTGGTATTATCTTTCTGATTTTTTTCCTCATTAGTGGTTTGTTATAAAACCATTTGCTCATCATTCAGAAGGGAAAATTTGTTTTTTGTTGAAAAAGTGGTTTTTTCTTCAACCATGGTGGCCATATTTTTTGCACCATTTTTATCTATCGAGGAAGTAGGATTCTTATGTTCCTTGAATTTTTATTGTAAGATTTATGTATCTAAGTACTTACCAGTGTTGGAATTGAACAATTTGACTGAGATACATGGGCCATTGGAGTTCTTGGTTGTATTTGCATTGTTGTGATTTTGATTACCTCTTGCACCTTGTTGCCTTCCTTTGGTGAATGACACTGATTTCCATTCTTCTTGATTGTTTTCTACCTTTTTTTGTTGTTGATTGTTTCATGGTTGGTTCCACATTGTCCTTGAATTTATCTGAAATATAAATACATTGCCTTGTATTGTATCCAAGTCGTCCACAACTTTTACAAAGAAAGTTTTCTCTTTCATAATGGATGAATTATTTGTGGTGTCCAACATAGAGAAAGGGTTGGACTGGGATTTCTAACGAAAGCTCCACACACAGTCTTTCATAGCGGCCCCTTAAAGTGGTTGATGTACAAACGTCGATTTTTAATAGACGTCCAATTGCATTCCTAATTTTTTCCAGAATTTTCCCATCATAAAATTCTGTAGGCAATTGAGGGAGCCTAACATATACTGCCGATGTAGTTAATCTCTCTTTTGTGGCTACAAAATTTGGTTTCCATCTTGTAATGGAGAGGAAGTGCCCATTGATGAACCGAGGCCCCTGTTATATAGCTTTATCCATATTTTCCTTTCTTTTGAATTTAATTATGTAATAATCTTCTCCGAGATTAATCAATTGGAAATCTTCTGTTGGCCTCCATAATTCTTGAATTTGTTTCTTTAAGTAGTGGTGTAACATACGTTTCCCACTAGTTTCACAATGATAGAATTTTTTCACGGCTCATAAATTTGTTGTCTCTCTTCTTCTGTTAACGATATGAATTTAATGCCCTGTGTGTGAACTAGTATTGAGAGATCAATCATGTGTTCTTCTGAGTCAAACTTTGGAAATTCTATGTAGGGTTGGTTTTCAGTAGGTATGAAGAGCAATGGATTAGAGATTGTTAACATATCTGTAAAAGATGGTTTGTTCATAAGCGTCTTGTGTTTGGGATTATCTTAATCAATGTCTGGGGGTTTGGGTGGTATTGTGTTTTGAGTTGCATAAGGTTGGGGATCCATCTTGTGGGAGTTTTCTCAAAACTAGTCTTAGATTAAGTTAGTTTCCCCTTGTTGACCCAAGTCACTGCATGGTTTTGAAGATTGACAAATGTCTGCCAAGTTGAACCAGGTCCATCAGGCTATCATAGTGAAACAGACTCATTGGCACGCGAAGAGTCCATGCGTAGGAGATAACATGTTATGTGAATTATCTGGGAACTAAGAGGTTGTCTCCTAAAGCGAAAAGGTTGCAAATTGATAAGAGGTTAGAGTTTGAATTCAGCAAGGATAGTAACAAAGGAAGGAAGTTGAGTTTAATACAAACTCTTCCACCAAGGAAGAGTTGCATCCGAATTAAACAAGAACATCTCAACTACTGGGCTATATAATGTTGAAGTATTCCTAAAGTAGAATGATCACACAAAGACAGAAGTGAAACAAGAATTGAAAGCAAAATTCCCTAAGATATTTTGCAAGAATCCTTGTGCGACACAAAGGCTACTACCAGCTAGAAGAACCAGTTTCATCTATTTGTTTATTGAGTCTAGTTGGTTGTAGTAGGTGATTTAA
>MDKH01067145.1:0-36203 GCA_005239495.1 Nicotiana undulata
ATATATATATATATGTGTGTGTGTGTGTGTAAAAAATTTCCTTGAAGAATAATATTTCTTTTTCAATTTTTTTAAAAAAAATTGATAATTGAAGATGTAGTTCATTCATGATATTATTATTGTCAATGTTGTTCTTTTATCAATTAATCAGTTCTAATTTAATCACAAATATACCACGCGAAGCGCGAACTTATTTCACTAGATCTTTAATAACTGACACCATGGAACACAAAACATTTCACATCGGAAAAATGTGGAAGATCCATGTCACGACCCAAATCCTTGTCCAAGTCGCGATGGCGCCCAACAACGAAGTCAGGCAAGCCAACATCAATCTACAAGTGAGTCTCATTTGATTTACCAAAATATTTTCTATCACTTACTTGATTTAAATTTAAAACATTAGGCAAAAGCGAGTAACTTAGGCAATTTTGAACAGAGATATAAACAAGAGTCACAAATTAATATTTACATCCCAAAAATAATGTCTACTAGCGTGTGTGCCAGGAACTAGTGTCACAAGTCTACAAGCATCTAATAGAAAAATATCAAAAGGAATAAAAGTTTGTCCTACTGTCTGAGTAAGTATAGACAGAAATGGCAAAAGAATAGCTCCAAAGAGATGCTGGGAGTCGTCAGGAGAAGCAGTTCACCCTGAAGCCTCGACTAGGTATAAATCAGGAACGAGCTCCGGACTAATATCCAGATGCACCTGCCTCAGAACCTATACAATTAAGTACAGAGCATAGCATGAGTATATAAAAAATATGTACCTAGTAAGTATCCCGTCTACTCTTGAAGAAGTAGTGACGAGAGGTCGACTTGTCACTTACTAGGGTCCAAACAATATATTCAAGTAAATTTTCTAAGGAGAATAACATGTACGCATTGGTAGTAAAACAATAAATATCGAACCATAACCACAAAATCTAATTACACGGTGAAACACCAATATACAAATGTTCAATTAATTTTTCTAGGATATTCAACAGTTTAACAGTCGTGAAAATACCAAAAAAATAGCACCCGCATAATGGGTTGAGGACAAGTGGTCTAGGCCAACATAATAATATATGTACACCGCCGAAGGGTCGAACAGCGCGAACCATGGATGCATCTATTAACCTGTCGTGGCGTACGACCCGCTCCCACGACAGTAGGGGAAAGAATCACTTCACTCGCGGCTTATAATTTGCGAAGCGGTCACACACAACACAAAATTTTCCTTTAAATCCTTTCCAAAGTAACAATTCGCTTAAAACACCAAGTTCTAGGTTTTCTTGAAACAAAGTTGCATACAATGAAATCACAAGACATATAGTTCAATTTAACAAAATTCACAAGGTATGGTGTGAACCTAGCTACTCGGACATAACAAGGATAGTCACTACGCACGGACTCTCGTCACCTCGTACGTACGCAGTCCCCACAAATAATCATTTATTTCACATATGGGGACAATTCCCTCTTACAAGGTTATAAAGGAGACTTACCTCGTGTCAAGTCTACTTTCCTGGTCAAGAATGCGCCCGAAACTCCAGATTTGTCGCTCAAGAAGTGGAAGCTATCCAAACATCACATTAACAAGTCAATCTATCCTAAAAAGTCTGTAATTATCCTACCTAAATTATTATTTAAACCTAAATTGTAAAATCCTAAAATAGACCCCCAGGTTCACATGCTCGGATTCCGGAAATTTTCAAAGGAAACAATCACCCAGAGCCTAAGGATCAATATTATATTGTGATGACCCAAAAGGTCATCCCGTGTATTTCTAGCTAAATCTATGTTTCGAGGCCATGAAAGCCTCATTCTATCTCACCTCGAATAGAGGAAATAGAGGAAATTAGTAATTTTGAATTTGAAATGTGAATAAAGTTGACTTTGGTCAACCATTTTGGTAAACGGACCCGGACCTGTGATTTGACGGTCCCGGAGGGTCCGTAGGAAAATATAGGACTTGCGCATATGCCCGTAATCGAATTTCAAGTTCCCAAGTCCGAGAAATGAATTTTTAAAAGAAATTGTTTTCTGAAAAATATAAGAGATTTTGAAAGATTAATTAAATGTGAAACCTGTGGTATCGCGCCCGTATTATGGCTTCGGAGCCCTGTACAGGTTCGATATGATTTATATGTGTTGTCTGTAAAGATTGGTAAGAAACGGAATCCATTTGACGTGATTCGAACCTAAAATTCAAAAATTGATGTTTAAAGAAGTTTTGAGTAATTTCATTGATTTTGGGGTTTAATTCGATGTTTATGATGTTATTTTTGTGATTTGATTACACGAATAAGTCTGTAGGATGTTTTCAAGGTTGTGTGCACATTTGGTTTTAAGTGCTGAGGGCTCGGGTGAGTTTCGGATAGGTCCCGGGATGTTTTAAGGCTTAAACATAGCCGTTGCAGGTCAGAGAAGTCAGATCTCTGAACCCGCCAGCGAGATCCGCGGTCGTTTTTTGTGCGGTCCGCGGAAGGGACTTCGCGGCCGCGGTCGTTTTTGTGTGGTCCGTGGAAGGGCCTCAGCGGCCGCACTCCCCTTTTGTGCGGTCCGCGGTGGGGTCCTGAGGGGGTATATTTAAACGGGAGTTTAAGTTATTTTTCATTTTTCAAAACCCTAAAAACATAAGAGGCGATTTTCCAAACACACTTTCTTCTCCAAAACATTAGTAAGAGATTTCTTACTCATTTTCATTACTCCTTAACTTCTTTTTACAAAATTTCATCCTAGAATCTAGGGTTTTCATGGTGGAATTGGGAATTTCGGGTAAAACCTAAGAATAATAAAATTTGGAGATTTAGACCTCAAATTAAGGTTGGATTCCAAATCCATTTATATATATGGGCTCGAAGGTGAATGGGTCATCGGGTTTTGGTTTGAATTTTGGGTTTAGACCGAGCGCGCCCGGGGTCGATTTTTGACTTTTTGGGGAAAACTTTAGAAAACTCATTTCCATGCATTAGAATTGATTCATTTAGCTTTTATTGATATAATTAAGTAACTCGTGGCTAGATACGAGCGAGTTGGTGGTGGAATCAAGAGGTAAAGCGGTAGTTGAGGCTTGAATTGTGTTCGTGGCATCGAGGTAAGTGTTTGGCTTAACCTTAGCTTGAGGGAATAGGTGTCGAGTCTTATTTGCTACGTGTTTATTCCATGTCCAATGTATAGGTTAGGTGACGAGTACATATATGTTTTGGTGAATCATGCACGGGAATATGAGCAATTATGTGATTTTCATTGAGGTTTATTGTGTTATGGATTCAATATCGATTTAGCAGTTATTCGTTTGAGGGAAATTCTTGGTTTTAAACACTGTTGAGTACCTGAGCGGTTGAGAGATATTTTGTTAAATTATACACTTGTGTAGTATTGTTTATAGTTTTGTCCCTTGCCGGGACGGTATTATTACTTTTGATTATTTTTTTGCATTTATAGTTTCTTATTGTTGATATTCTTACCAAACTGTTGTTTTGATATTTATGCACGAGGGGACATTCCGTGCCATGTTTATGTTATTTATGCACAAGGGGACATTCCGTACCGGGATTGTGATGTTTTACGAACGAGGGGACATGGCGTACCATTTCATTTCATTTGTTTATTTCGTGTTGTTAATCCTCATTGTTATTTTGGATATTTCAATTGCTGCCTCGTTCTGTCATTTCAGTATTTGCTACCCCTTTTTCCCAGCATGTATTTCCCCCGATTGTTGTACTTAACTGCTTATTTCCTCCCGCTATTTCTGTTATATTTTATTTAAACTGTACAGGTGATATTGTTTGTCGTGTCCTAGCCTCGTCACAACTTTTCCGAGGTTAGGGTCGGCACTTACTCAGTACATGGGGTCGGATGTACTGATGCTACACCTGCACTTCTTTATGTTGTGTAGATTACGGTACCGGACCCAGTGGATACTGATTGAGGAGGCTTCCTTCAGTCCACCAGGTGACAATGAGTTAGTCCTGCAGGCGTCCGCAGGCCTTGGCGTCACCTCCTATCTCATTCCTTAATCTGTCTTTTCTTTGTATTTCTAAGACAGTGGTGCTTGTTTATTCAAATCTTTATTTTTAGTATTCTTAGACAGTCTGTGAAGTTGTGATACCAATTCTGCGAGTTTTATTAAGGATTTTGTAATACTATTTACTTAAGTTGTCAGATTTCATATCTTCCGCACCCTTATTTATATATGTCCTTGTATATCACATTTCTTTTAGATGCCAAATAATAAGGAAATAAGTCATATTAACCGGAACGTTGGCTTGTCTAGCGGGTTAAACGTTAGGTGCCATCACGGTCCCGACGGTGGGATTTCGGATCGTGACATATATAGTTTTATATGATTCCATAAACAATTTCTTGGTAAATTCTCATTTTTATCAAAACCCTAGGTTTTACTCTAAACCCATGATTTCTACTAATTTAAGGTGTTAATCTACCCAAGAATTAAAGTATTAAACTCACTTCATGGTAGGAATTACTTACCTTACAATTTCTAGGTCGAATCACTTCTTCACCAGCTCTCCAAAACGTCCAAAATAATGAAAAATCGTTCAAAAATGGCTAAGTCTCGCATTTAGACGACCTTATTGCCTACAAGGTTTTTGCACTTGCGGATCGAGGATCGTACCTGCGGTCTCGCATCTGCGGAAAATGGAATGGGGCCAGTGGTCACACATGCAGAGCGGAGTCCGCACCTGCGGCTTCGGTTCTACGGAAAAGGGTCCACACCTGCGGAACTAGGCAACTCCCCATGGGGTCGCACCTGCGAGGCTGGGACCGCAGATGCGGTCTAGCACCTTCGACTAGTCCTCCGCAGGTGCGGTCGCACCAGATCTGGTGCACCAGCAGTCTTTTAAGGCTTGTTTTTTCCTCGCACGATGTCTGAAAGGTATCCCGGCCCACCCGAGGCCCCGTCCAAATATACCAACAAGTCCTAAAATAATACGGACTCGCTCGAGCCTTCGGAACGTCCGAAACAACGCTAAATCTAAAAATCATACCCCAAAAACTATTGGATCAACCTTAAGAACTTTAGGTTCTTGAATTCACTTACAATATGCCGAACCTATCTATACAACTCGGAATGACACCAAATTTTCCAAGCAAGTCATAAATGACATAACGGGACAACTCCCGATCCCGGAATTTTGTTTGGACCTCGATAACACAAAATCATGTTCCAAACCTCAAGTTTAAACTTAAGGAAACATTATTTCACTATTAGGCGCTGGAATGCTCCCGGGTCATCCAAAACCCGTTTCGAACACACGCCCAAGTCTGAAATCATCATACAAACCTACCGGAACCTTCAAATCGTGATTCCGGGGTCGTTTACTAAAGATGTTGACCGAAGTCAAACTTAGCCTTTAAGGCCAACCTTAAGGAACTAAGTGTTCCTATACCACTCCAAACTCCCCCGAACCTCGAACCAACCATCTCCGCAAGTTATAAATTAGTCAAAGCAACTACGGGAAGTCTTATTTAGAGGTACGGGGTTCTAGAATGCAAACCGACTGGTCGCGTTGTTACATTCTCCACCTCTTAAATAAATGTTCGTCCTCGAACGGGTCTAGAATCATACCTGGAGTGCTGAATAAGTGTGGATATCTGCTCCGCGTGTCCTCCTCGGACTCCCAAGTCGCCTCCTCGCTTGGTTGGCCCTCCAGTGGACCTTTACGGAGGAAACCCTCTTGGACCTCAGCTGGCGATCCTGCCTATCAATAATCACAACTCGCTCCTCCTCGTAACCCAACCTCTCATCCAGCTGAATGGTGTTGAAATCTACCACGTGAGAGAAGTCGGCGCGGTATCTCCAGAGCATGGACACATGAAAAACCGAATGAACTCCTGATAACCTGGTAGGTAAAGCGAGCTTATAAGCAACCTCCCAACTCGCCTCAACACCTCAAATTGGCCTATAAACCTTGGGCTCAACTTTCCCTTCTTTCCAAACCTCATGATACCCTTCTTCGGCGAGACTTTCAACAGAACCTTCTTGCCCTCCATGAATGATATGTCACGTACCTTCTGGTCCGCGTAACTCTTCTGTCTGGATTGTGATGTACACAGCCTCTCCTGAATCAACTTTACTTTCTCCAAGGCATCCTTCACCAGGTCGGTGCCATATAGCTTAGCCTCGCATGGCTTAAACCACCCGATGGGAGAGCGACATCGTCGACCATACAAAGCCTCAAATGGAGCCATATCAATGCTGGGCTGATAACTATTATTAGAAGCAAATCGTCCAAAAGCAAGAACCGGTCCCACTGCCCTCCAAAGTCAATCAGACATGCCCTGAGCTTGTCCTCCAATATCTGAATTGTCTGCTCCAATTGCGCGTCGGTCTGAGGGTTGAATGCTATGCTAAGATCTACCAGGGTGCCTAACTCACTCTATACTGCTCTCCGGAAGAGCGAGGTGAACTGAGGACCTCAATCTGATATAATGGACACATGCACACCGTGCACCCGGACTATCTCCCGAATGTAGATCTGGACCAACCTCTCAGAAGAATAAGTAGTGGCTACTGGACTGAAATTTTCCGACTTGGTCAACTTGTCCACAATGACCCAAACCGCATCAACCTTCCGTAGAGTCTGAGGTAACCCAACTACGAAGTACATAGTGATGCGCTCCCATTTCAACTTAGGTATAGGCATCTGCTGAAGTAGGCCTCCTGGCCTCTGGTGCTCATACTTAACCTGCTGGCAATTTAGACACCTAGCCACATACCCCACTATGTCTTTCTACATCCGCCTCCACCAGGATGAATAGAATACCGTGAACTATGATCCTCCTCTAGAATCCTCTCCCTCAGGCCGTCAACATTAGGGACACAAAGCGACCCTGAAGTCTCTGAACGCCATCCTCGCCACCAAGTGCGGATCATCAAACTGTCGAGCCTTGACCTCCACCAATAATGAAGACTGAGCAACCACACGTGCAATAACTCAGGGGGCTCTGAATGGTCCAACCTCACCAGGCGATTAGCCAAGGACTGGATGTCCAAAGCTAAAGGTATCTCTCCCTTCCTGCTTAAGGAATCTGCAACGACATTCGCCTAGCCCGGATGATAAATAATGGTGATGTCATAATCCTTCAGTAACTCAATCCACCTATGTTGTTTCAAATTAAGATCCATCTGCTTGAACAAGTGCTGCAAACTGCGGTGGTCTATACAAACTTTACAAGGCACCCCATACAAGTAGTTCCTCCAAATCTTAAGAGCATGAACAATCGCCGCCAACTCCAGATCGTGCACAGGATAATTCTTCTCATTAACCTTCGGCTGACGTGAACCATATGCAATAACTTGCCCCTCCTGCATAAACACACATCCTAAACCAACACATGAAGCATCCTAATAAACTGTATACATCCTAGAACCAGAAGGAAACACAAGAACCGGTGCTGATGTCAATGTTGTCTTGAGCTTCTGAAAGCTCGCCTCACACTCGTCGGACTATCAAAATGGGTCATTCTTCTGGGTCAATCTTGTCAGGGGGCTGCAATGGATGAAAAACCCTCCACAAATCGGCGATAATAACCTGTCAACCCCAAGAAGCTCCTGATCTCTATAGCTGAAGTAGGGCGTGGCCAAATCTGAACTGCCTCAATCTTCTTAGGATCCACCTTGATACCCTCTTTGGAAACCACGTGTCCCAAGAATGCCACACAATCTAACCAAAACTCATACTTGGAGAACTTAGCGTACATTGTTTGTTCTCGCAACGTCTGGAGAACCACTCTCGAATGCTACTCGTGCTCTCCCAGGCTACATGAGTTAATATGAATGTCATCAATGAAGACAATGACAGAAGAATCAATATAAGGCTTTAACACCCTGTTCATCAAATCCATAAATGATGCTGGGGCATTACTCAAGCCAAAAGACATCACCAGGAACTCATAATGACCATATCTCGTATGATAGGCAGTCTTCGGAACATCCAAGTCCCGAATCTTCAGCTGATGGTACCCCAATCTCAAGTCAATCTTAGAAAACACCTCATCACCGTGGAACTGGTCAAACAAATCATCGATACGCGGTAACAGGTACTTGTTCTTGATGGTTACCTTGTTCAACCGGCTGTAGTAAATACACATTCGCATAGTCCCATCCTTCTTCTCACAAATAACACTAGAGCACCCCAAGGCGACACGCTTGGTCTTATAAAACCCTTAGCCAACAACTCCTCAAGTTGTTCTTTCAATTCCTTCAACTCCTTCAGAGCCATACGGTATAGGGGAATAGATATAGGCTAGGTGCCTGAAGCTAAGTCAATGTAAAAAACAATGTCACGATCTGGTGGCATGCCTAGAAAGTCTGAAGGGAATACATCATCAAACTCTCGAACTACTGGCACTGAATCAATCGTCGGGGACTTGGTGGTGGTGTCTCGCACATAAGCAAGAAAAGCCAAACAATCCTTCTCGACCATACGCCAAGCCTTCAAGAAAGAAACAACCCGACTAGCTGTACTAACTGAGGAACCCCTCTACTCCAATCTCGGCAACTCTAGCATGGCTAGAGTAACAGTCTTGGCATGGCAATCTAGAATGGCATGATAGGGAGATAGCCAATCCATGCCCAGGATGACCTCAAAATCAACCATATCATGCAACAAGAGTTCCGCTCTGGTCTCGAACCCACAAAATGTAACCACACAGGACCAATAAATCCGTCCACCACCACAGAATCGCCCACATGAGTAGACACATAAACAAGAGTACCCAAAGACTCACGAGGAATATCCAGGAAATGAGTAAACAAGGCTGATACATATGAATAAGTGGATCCTGAATCAAATAATACCGATGCATCTCTACCGCATACTGAAACAATACTTGTGATCACGACATCTGAGGCCACTGCATCTGGTCTGGCTGAGAAAGCATAGAATTTAGAGGGAGCACCGGATGACTAACCTCTATCGGAATGAACAGGAGCTGACTGGGCTCCCCCTGTCTAGCCTCGACCTCTAGGAGGACCCCTGCCAGCCTATCCTTTACCTCTGGGTGGCCGGACCGCTGGTGCTGAACTCATAGGCTGGTGACCCTACTGCACTACCTTTCCCCGAAGCCTGGGACAATACCTCTTCATATGACCTGGATCTCCACACTCATAACAAGCTCTCGGCACCATGGCCTGCTGCCTTGAGGAAGAACCTTGAATAGCTGGAGGGCGGTGTGAACTCTCTGGCATAACACTGAAGTAAGAGCTGGAGGACCCCTGATGACAAGAATGCCCGTCGGAGGAACCCTGAATAGCTGGCGGACGATAAGAACTCTCTGGCATATCACTGAAATAAGGCCTCGTTGGAGCACCTCGGGGAAGTGGTGGGGTACTTAATATGGGGCCTACTGGGCTGGCCCCTACCAAATTGACCTCTTTTCCTAGCTGAAGCACTTATGAAATCAAAGAAAACCGAGTTCTCTTATCCTGATGCCCCTGCTCTTTGCTCCGCAATCGATAACCCTCAATCCTCCGAGCAATCTTTACAACAATCTGATAAGGAGTCCCCATCACTACCTCTCCGGCCATGTTGGCCCTAATACCTGAGTGCAATCCAGCTACAAATCTTCGCACTCTTTTTGCTTTTGTAGGAAGTATCATGAGTGCATGACAAGACAGCTCAGAAAACATAGCCTCATAGTTGGTCACTGACATCTGACCCTGCTCCAGCTGATCAAACTGATACCGCAACTCTTCCCTCTCAGAGGGTGGAATATACCGGTCCAGGAATAACTGAGTGAACTGCTCCCAAGTGATGGTTGGGGAATCTGCAGGTATGCCATGAATCTAGACTACCACCATCTACGGGCTCTGCCCTCTAGCTGAAAAGTAGTGAAGTCAACTCCATGGGACTCCAGTATCCTCATGATGTGCAGTCTGTCCCTGCACCTATAAATAAAGTCATGGGCATCCTCATGACACTCGCCTCCAAAGATAGGGGGGTGCAGTCTGGTCCATCTGTCTAATAGCTTATGCGGATCGTCGTCCGCAACTGGTCTAGGCTCAGGTGCCGCTGCTACTGGCTGGACCCCGCCCACGGGAAGTGTACTCGGGTCTGATATACTGCTGCTGCATGTCCTACAGCCTGGGAAGTAAGGGTCTGTGATCCCCCTCCCGCCTGAGATATGGCCGGATTCGCTGGAAATAAACCAGCTTGAGTCATGGTGTCCATGAACCGCATCATACGGCCCATGACCTCCTGGAATCCCGGCGCCGTCATAAAGTCCAACGGGGCAGGATCTGCTATGGGCACCTCGCCCTGCTCTTCAGTGATGGGATCCTCTGCTGGATCCGCTGGCGGTGCAACTGGAACGGCTCTGGGACACCCTCGTCCCCTACCTCGGGCCGGTTCTCTCCCCCGAACTCTGCTACGACCTTGGATGACCAGGGTAGCGGCCTCTCCTGGGTCAAGGATGTCGGCTGCGTGCGTCCTCACCATTTGTGAGAGAATAGAAGAGTGAGATTTAGTATACCATCTACTGCACGATAGAAGATTAATAAAGAGAGAATTTCTAACACTCTATAGCCTCCCAAAGATAAATACAGACGTCTTTGTACCGATCTGCAAGACACTATTAGGTTTGCCCGTAAATTGTGAGACCTACGTGAACCTAGAGTTGTGATACCATGTTGTCACAACCCGAATCTTAGTCCAGGTCGCGATGGCGCCCAACACCAAAATCAGGAAAGCCAACATAAATCTACAAGTGAGTCTCATTTGATTTACCAAAACATTTTCCATCACTTACTTCATTTAAATTTAGAACATTAGGCAAAAGTGAGTAACTTAGGCAATTTTAAATAGAGATAATCATAAGATTCAAAACTTAATATTTACATCCCAAAAATAATGTCTACTAGCGTGTGTGCCAAGAACTAGTGTCACAAGTCTACAGGCATCTAATAGAATAATATCAAAAGCAATAAAAGGTTGTCCTACTATCTGAGTAAGTATAGACAGAAATGGCAAAAGAATATATCCAAAGTGATGCTGGGAGTCGTCAGGAGAAGCACCTCACCGGGAAGCCTCGACTAGGTATAAATCATGAACGAGCTACGGACGGATACCACAATGCAACTGCCTCAGAACCTCTACAATGAAGTACAGAGCGTAGAATGAGTACATAAATAATATGTACCCAGTAAGTATCCTGTCTAGTCTCGAAGAAGTAGTGACGAGAGGTCGACTTGACACTTACTAGGGTCCAAACAGTATATTTAAGTAAATTTTCTAAGGAGAATAACAGGTAAGAATGGGTTGTAAAGAAATAAATATCGAATCAGAACCACAAAATCTAATTACATGGTGAAACACCATACAAATGTTCAATTCATTTTTCTAGGATATTCAACAGTTTAACAGTCTTGAAAATATCAAACAAGTAGCACGCGCATAATGGGTTGAGGACAAGTGGCCTAGGCCAAAATAATAATATTTGTGCACTGCCGAAGGTTCGAACGACGCGAACCATAGATGCATCTATTAACCTGTCGTGGCGTACGACTTGCTCCCATAGGAGTAGGGGAAAGAATCTCTCCGCTTGCGGCTTATAATTTGCGAAGCAGTCACACACAACACAAAATTTTCCTTTAAATCCTTTCCAAAGTAACAATTCGCTTAAAACACCATGTTCTAGGTTTTCTTGAAACAAAGTTGCATACAATGAAATCACAAGACATATAGTTCAATTTAACAAAATTCACAAGGTATGGTGTGAACCTAGCTACCCGGACATAACAAGGATAGTCACTACGCACGGACTCTCGTCACCTCGTACGTACGCAGTCCCCACAAATAATCATTTATTTCACATATGGGGACAATTCCATCTTACAGGGTTAGAAAGGAGACTTACCTCGTGTCAAGTCTACTTTCCGGGTCAAGAATGCGCCTGAAACTCCGAATTCGTCACTCAAGAACTCGAAGTTTAGGGTTTGAGAGAATTGAAGAATGGGTGTAAATCCCGTCAAAAGCTCATTTAATAGGCTGCGGATGTCGCATTTGCGACCCGGAGTTCGCATTTGCGACATCCAGCACCAGCAGAATTGTTCCATCACTAAAATGGGCATAACTTCTTCATACGATGTCCAAATTCGATGATTTCTTTTCCTATGGCTCCGAAATTACTGTCGCGTCCCCTTTTTCCTCACGGAGATCGGGTTCTGGACATTTGGGTTGAGACAACTCTTTCCCTTTTGGGAAGGGGTTTGCATTTTTTGAGAGTCTCCACCTAATGATTTTAAAGGTGCGTTAGGGCACCTAAGGGGTTAATTTAAAACTACGTTGTTAACCGGAGATAGGGTAAGGGCTTGAAATTATCCCAAGGGGAAGGTGTTAGGCACCCCTCAGGATCAACAAGTGTGGTTCCCGGCCAAATAGCTTTGTGAATTTGTGCAACTTAGCAAAAAAACAAATAAAGGCTCAAATAAGAGGGGATTTAAGTCTAGAGCATACAAGGTGTTTGAAAATAATTAGAGAAGAGCTAAGTTTTGAAAAGAGTTACAATCCAAGCATGCGAAGTAAAGGATATCCTAGGTTTGAGATAATATGGATCACGTCAATGCAATACTCGGTATGACACTACTCAAAGAGGGGCTACACGTGGTATTAGCGCATAGGTCATCATATCCATATTCTACCCTTTCCCACCTCGTGAAGGTAATTAAAGCGCGTGTTGGTCACAAACTCTATCGCGTGCTGTTACCCGTCCCTTCCTATTAGTCCTGGAGGAGGTTAGGACTACTAACCTAAGAGGGAGGTACTAGGTAGACCCTCAGGTTTAGAAGGTAAAATTCTAGGGCGACAGACAAAAGCATATAGGACTGTTGTTAATGGGAACATAGAAAAGCAAGTAAAAGCTTCAAGTTTACCTCCACAAGTAAAGCCATTAGACCGCACGACTCAAACATGGTTAAGGGCAGTATTTGAGTTCAGAATCCTAAGACATGGTGTCTAAGTGAGTTCAGAATATAAATAGATATGCAGACCTGTTTTATTACTCAGAAAAAGGTCCTAATATATTTACATACTGATTCGAGACCTTTTAAGCATTGAGCAACATATACAGGAAGGCAAATTTCTAGTTTAAGACAAATTATTCACCTAGGGCTTGACTAAGTTTGAGATAGTATATACAAATTACCATAATTACTTAGAATAGAGTTGTTCAACATTGTATTACCTAAACATGCTGTTCTAGGCATTCAGAATACAGACTTATTATCAGCTGGTTGCGAGGATTGAATGAAGCAGTTTTTATCGGTAATTAGGATAGGTGTGCTTTAAACGAATGAGATGCAATCCTAAAGACATGGTATCTAATGCACAAGAATGCAGCATGGTGCAGAATCAGAAGCCTAAACATGGTCTCTAAATGCACAAATATTGCAGTGTTTTGACATGCTTTCAGGATATGCAAAGGTGACAAGTTTATTAGTTGTTTAACTAGAACATGATCTCTACGTGTAACATGGTAAAGTATGATTGCAGATTTGTTAACACTCGTTTAAGGCAGGATTTAAATTACATTTTTTTAGAATGCATAAACATAATCACATGGCAGCATTTTTCATTGTTATTACTGAACAGGATGTTCCAAAGTGATATAACAATATTGAAGTAAAGTGTTGAAACATTGTTTATGAAATCCTAAAGAGCATGATTTTTATTTCACACATAGGAAATGTAAATCTAATAGCATGGTTTCTACCCTTTTATATCTATAGCATGCACAGTTATCCCTTTCCCTTTTCACTATCTATCCCCCAAGAGTTTTTTACAATAAGTTATTACAGACCATGGATCATGAATTACATAATGGAAATACAGAAAAAAAATAAGAAGCTATTCTATAGAGAGCCTGCAGATAGGCCCAAGTCTTCCAAAACCTCATTGCCACATGGTATTTCACAACCTTTCTCATAATCTGGGTGTGTCAAAGTTCCCTAAGGACCTCAAGGGCTCCCGGGCAATGCTCACACCCAGATTTCAAAGTCATAGTAGAATAAATACAGTGTGGAAGTGCCAGCCTCAGTGTGTCAGAGTTCAAAGGGAGCTCAAGGGTCCCAAAGCAGTGCTCACACTAACGGGGCAGGACTTAAAGGTCTAAGAATAAATTGAAGTGCAGGATGTGATTTGAAAGAGTCAAGTTAAAAGAGCATTTCTGAAAATAGTTTATTTGAAACAGGTTTGCATATTAGTAAGTGAGTGGCTTAGGAGAATAGTTTTGAAAAGAACAGGGGAATGGAACAATCAACCAGCACCAAACACTACACAGAACATAGAGAGACAACCACAAACAAGGAAGCAGGGATTGGGGACACATAGAAAAAAATTGGGATACAAGTTAACATTAGAGAAGTACTAGAGTATCACAGACCTGTACAGGGCCTAAATAATCACAGACATAGTTTGTCACCAAGAGTTCATGCCAATAACTAAACAGAACCAGATAAAGGGAGTACTAGGGCACATAATAAACATAGTCACACATAGGTTCAAAAAAAAGGTTTGGAGTACAGCATGTGTTCAGGATTACATGGAGGCTAGGTAACACATAGTGCAATTGTAGTGTACTAGGAACTAAGGAGGACAGGAGTGAAGCAGAATCATGTTGAAACATGCAAAAGGGGGGGAGGGGGTAGTAACATGTTGAGGCTAGGGGAAGATATTGAGAGCTATAGCAACAAAGCATCCCACTTAATTGCAAGTAGAATAACAAAACCATAAGTAAAAGAAGATTAGGAAGAAGATGAATTGAAATACCCAAAGAAACATATTGTTTTGAAGCTTAAACATAAATTGAAGACATACCAGTTGGAAGATAGCAAGTACAGAATGAAGAGTAGGCAAATAGAATAACTAGTCTTGGCTTGTAGCCGACTAGTAAATAGCAGGTAATCAAGAGAAGAACAATAGAGAGTATGTATGTGAGTAAGAGAGAGTTGAAAAATGTATGTTCGTCTTTGTGTTAATTAAAGACTAGAGCCTTTTATAGTCGAAAAAAAAGTAGTAAAGTAAGGTAAGGATCATAGTAGCATGGTAATTAAGGAACTCAGGATCAATCAGTCAACTATCAAGGAAAGTACTCCCTTAAGTTAAGGGAATTCATTCAAACGGTAGGAACCAGTAGCATATAAGGCAAGAAAAATCAGTGCATGACCAGTAAGGAAGGGATCAAAGTTCAGTAATTATAGAACTCAGAATCAGTTAAAATAAAAATCAGTTCAACTTTTCCCTTAATTAAGGGAGTCATTTCAAACGGTAAAGAAGAGGTAATAGATAAGGAAAGAATTCACATAGCTGGAGTATAACAATTAAGGAAAGAATTCAAACACTGTAAGTACAGAATAAGTAATTAGGGCTAGATACATAAAGGGTAATTAAGGGAATAACAATAAGAATAAATTAATAATGCAGTCAACCTCATAATAAGGTAAGAAAATAATATAAGGTTGTAAAAACAGGAAACGTAGTCGGCAATCAGTAAAGAGTATCAACACAAGAAATCAGGGATTCAAAGAATCGGAAAATATTACTAATATTAAGGGAAACCTCATGACTCCCGTGAATAAACACATAAACTGAGTATAACCAGAAAGAGACAAGTCAGAAACCTTAACAAGACATTATTAGGGTAATAATCACAAATTATTCTAATGAATCGAAGCATGCTCATGAGAATCAAACATACAGACAAATTGAACGAACAAACAGTAAAAGACGAACTCAGAATCCCCGACTAAAGTTAAAAAAATTAGGGGTTTTCAACATAACTAGTTAGGTTAAGCGTAAGGTTAATAAAATCATTTAAACACAAAAAGAATCATAGGATAACACTTAAAATCACAGAAAATCACTCAGGGGAAAAATGTTTCAGAAACCCTAATTGTAAAGATGAAGAGACACTTCAAAAATCAGGAAATTTCACAAAAACAAGTAAAAATAGTTCAGAAAACCTCAGATCTGTTACAGATCTAAGAGGTACATGAGAAGAGATTAGGGTTTTCTAGAAAACAACCCATAAATAGAGAGACCGGCTTAGAAACCTATAGGTTTAGCCGGAGAATAGAACGATCTTACTCAATCGAGCCATGGTGGCCTGAAAATGGTGAGAACAGGCCGAGGGGGTGAGAGAATGGACCCTGGTCTCTTGAGGAACTTAGAGACAGCAACACCGGCGTATGGGAGCCATGAGAGGCATGAGGATGGTGAGGGATTCATGGCTTCCAGCGAGGAGGGGACCGGAGGACACGAACGGACCTCATCGGAGGTGAAAAGACTAGAAGTCTCTAGAGAGAACCAGAGAGATAGAGAAAGAGTAGAGAGATGAGTGTGTGAGTGAAGAATGAGTGACGAGGGGCAGGGGGGTTAGTCTTAGGTCTAATTTAGGTAAGGGGAAATCCGGACCGTTGATCAAAAATGATCAACGGTCAGGATTACGTCAAGTATTGGGTCGGGAGGATAGGGTATTGGGCCTGGGGGTGTTTGGGCTAATTTAATCAGGCGGGTTTGGTTTAATTAGACTATAATTGAAAATTAAAAATGGCTATTAGTTAAATACCCATTCAAATAGATAAATAATTAATAAAAATAGATAGTAATCATAAAAAATGAAATTGATGCTAAATAAATGAAATTAAGGTAATTAACTAATATTAACAAATATAACATGACTAATAATTGATTTAAATGGTATAAAATGTACAATTAGGCTATAATTATAAAATTCCTATAATTATAGCTAAATAATGCCAAATTGGCTAGTTTGTAAAATAATTAAATCCTAATAGGATTAAAAATGATATATTGAGCTGAGAAATATTTTGAAGTTGTTTATAATACAACTTATGCATAATTATAGAATATAAAATACTGAATAATTTGGAAAAGAAATTAATAAAAATATGGAAGATTATGAAAAAATTCCAGTTATTATAAAAAGTGATTTTGCTGGTATATATGCAAATTTTACAAATATTTCGAGGAAAAAATTGGGTATCAACAGTTGCCCCTCTTTATCCGGGAAGGATGAAAGAGTTGTCGGGTAAAGATAGGATGGCCAATTTTGACTGGGTGAAACGATTTGAAAAGATTTAGGTCGCACCCTGGTTTCTGAGTTGCCTACATATCCCTGGTTTTACAGGAATCAGGCCATATGTAGTTCAGTAGTCATCGGTGAAGTATACCGATGAAGCTTTACAAGAATATACACAAAGTATAGGGTTAGGCGAACAAACGGCTGTCGGGGTATTTGGAAGAACTGGAGCAGGACCGCTCCTGCCAGGATGGCTGTTGCTTGCCGGATTACCTAAAAATGAACAATACAAGCATATATTTTGCGTAATTTAAACATGATGCAAATTATCGTCGGACCATGAATGATGTCCTTGGACGGTTAATGATGACGTCTCTAGACCATGATGTACTGGGCCATGAATTGCTTGATGCACGATTTGCAGGCCATGAAATGATGTTCTCGGGCCATCTGGATGGTGCCTCTGAACCATGACGCCTTTTAATAATGATATGCAAAATGATAAAAAGAGATCCTCAGGCCATGACATGGTGTTCTCGGGCTATGACGATGGTGCCTCCGAACGATGACGCCTTTGGATAGGTTGGCGATATTTCAGCCCATGAAGATGCAATAGTATGATGCTAACAAGACAAAGCTTAGTATTGCGAATTAAAGGGGCAGAGCTTAGCCCGAAATGGAAAGCGAAATAAATAATGCTTGAGGCAGTGGTTGCTTTTGAAAAGTAAATTGGAGGTAGCGTTTAGCCTCGGAAGGCAGAATAGTAGCTTTATGCAAAATGCAGATGGAGGTAGAGCTTATCCTCGAAAGGAAGAATGGCAGCCTTATGCAAGGTGCGAATGCAGATGGAGACAACGTTTAGTCGCGGAAGGCAGAATGGTAGCCTTATGCAAGATGCGAATGCAGATGGAGACAACATTTATTCTCGGATGGCAGAAAGGTAGCCTTATGCAATGCAGATAGAGGTAGAGTTTAACATCGGAAAGCAGAATGGTAGCCTTATGCAAGTTGGAAGGCAGAATGGTAGCCTTATGCAGAATGAAGATGCAGATGGAGATGGCATTTAGTCTCGGAAGGCAGAAAGGTAGCCTTATGCAGAAAATAAATGACGGTAGGAATTCTTAGCTGGTGATAAATTGCGGCACTTTGATTATTGAGGGCATTGTGACTGCAGGGAATTATTTGTATTTATAATAGATGATGGCAAGTGTGATGGTTTTGAAGATTGTGATTTTCAACATGTTTGTCCTTTTGTGTGGATATCGAACTTTGGCCTTTGCGATTGTGGTGAAATTTTGAGACTTCTCTACGTGTTTGTTCTTTGTGCCTGCATCCACAGAAAAATCGTGAGTTTTGTATAGGGGAAAGGTTATTTCGTATCCCCGCCGGCTCTTCTTGACTCGTTCGGCTCGATCTGCATTATTAGGGGTAGCATTTGCTAAACAAGCCGTTTCAAGAATAAGTATGCATGATTTTGTAAAAGTATAACATAAACATAAAATCTAAAATAGTTTTAGATGAACCGACGACCGTGACATGGTTCTAGACATTGCAACCTCTCTTGCTACGGAATTTTGAGGGTCTTCCTCAAAATTCTGCCCCAGTTTGACGGATGGATGCTTCTGACTGTTTCTCGTGCGGTGATCGGCTGAACTTGCTTCAGAATTTTGAGGGTCCTCCTCAAATTCTGCCCCAATTTCCAATTGCTGGGAAAAATGAAAATTTTATTGAATTGTGACCGAACCCATAGGGCTGCCTACGTATCCCCTCGTAAACGGGAATCAGGTCAGGCGTAGTTCAATTTACAACATTGATAGAAGCATAAAGGATTACACGTAATAACTCTTGACTGCATCTAAATTGATTGGTTTCGGCCAAACCTCTCCGTCCATTTCTACAAGTATAAGTGGTCCTCCTGTCAGCACTCGGTGAACTATGTATGGGCCTTGCCAATTGGAAGAGAACTTCCCTTTGGCTTCGTCTGATGTGGGAAGATTTTCTTTAACACAAGTTGCCCTGGTGTGAACTGTCTCGGCTTGACTTTCCTGTTGAAGGCTCTGGTCATTCTGTTCTGATAGAGTTGACCATGACAGACTGCATTCATTCTCTTTCGGTCTATGAGGGCTAACTGCTCATAACGGTTCTTTACCCATTATGCGTCGCTGAGCTTGGCTTCTTGCATAATTCTTAGAGATGGAATCTCAACTTTGGCATGAATAATATCTTCTGTACCATAAAGTAGCATATAGGCGGACCGTGGTGCGACCCAAAATCTAGAGGTCGTGATGGCACCGGACACTACTGTCGGGCAAGCCAACCCCTAATTAGTAGAAATATTTCCTGCTTAACAATTTCGAAATCGTTTCATTTTTCTTGTATTTCATAATCAACTAAATAAAGTTTTGGAAATTAAATTCGACGGAAAACAATTTAATTTAATAACATAAATCTCAACACATCCCCAGAACCTGGTGACACAACTACATGAGCAACTTCTAAGAGTTTTATACTAATACTACAGAACTTGCCCGAAATACAAATTGGACAAGAAATTTTAAAATAAAAATACAATACATAGAGGGAAACTCTGTCAGCTGCGTAACGCCACCGGATAATGCAGCACGACAAAGTCTCCATGTCAATCACATCCCAAGAAGGCACATGTGCATAAAAATGCACACAAGTGTAGTATGAGTACGAAAACAACGTGTACTCAGTAAGTATCCCGCCTAACCTCAGAGAGGTAGTGACGAGAGGTCAAATTTTACACTTTCTATAGGTCAGTCTAGCATAATCTATGTGTGAAGCTAAACATGAAAATCATAATCAATTAATCAAATAATCTGAGATTAGAAACATCAATAAATATCAATTTGATCCACAATTATTTTCACAGAAATTCTCCTTCTTTTAAACTGGAAACTCAAAATATACTCAGGACAATAAACAAGTATGAATCACAAGAAAATACGCAGCATTTATCATGCGCAACAAATATGCCGAGGGTCGAACAGCGCGGACCAAACAGTAATAAACTGTGACGCGGTCAACATAATAAATACGGCTAGCCTGCTCGTGAATCATACATGCGACTCAGGTGCTCATAGGTACACGTATTCACATAAAGGAATCCACATTTTTGTTCAAGAAGACATTTTCCCATAGAAGTAATAAAATTCTCCTTAATTAAACATGACAATAATATTTAGAATATATTTCTGGAAATTCGTTTGTTAAATCTTAACAGTATTCAATAAGTAACCTTGCCAAGAACACCCTGATCCACGCGGGAAGTCAATCCTTTTTCCAAATAATTAAAAAGATACGCTCTAACCCTTTTAGGAAAATAGATTACCAATTTATTAGTATTATCAGTTTGCTATCATCACGGATCGCATATACAGCGCGCAAGGCATGCTAGTGGGTCCTATATTACCCGGACATGGCATAACAGTAGCTACGCACGGACTCCCGTCACCTCGTGCGTACGTAGCCCTCGCAAATAATTGCATATATTTATTTAGTTCACCTAGTGGGACAATTCCCCCTCACAAAGTTAGAAAGGAGACTTACCTCGCTCCGAGATTTTCATAAACGGCCTCCAAGCCTTCCCGACGACTCCAATCGATGCACAACGCTCCAAAACTATCCAAATGATGATAAACCAGTGAGAATATACCCAAATGTTTGCTAAAAATTCAGATCATATAATTTCCCAACTCCGATCAATGAATTGACCAAAATGCCATCGGGCCCACGTGCCCGGATTCCGAAATTTCTTGAAGATAAACTCTACCCATATCTTTACAAGATCAAATATACAATTTACTCAAATATTCATGCTCAATGCGTGGTTAAAGTCCAATTTACCAAATTTTCTAGGTTTTCTCCTACTAATTTCCATGCTCAAATCTATGTACAACCTTGTATTTAACTCAAAAATGGAAGGAATTTACTTACCTAGTGATGCTTGGTGAAAATCCTCTCTTGAAGCTCCTCCAAAATAGCCCAAACCAAAGAAGAAGTGAAGAAATGACCAACAAATCTCGGATTTAAAACATTCTGCCCAGGCCATTTTTCGTACTTGCGGCCTCGTACCCCCACCTGCGGCTCCGCACGTGCGAAAATTCCATCGCAGGTGCGGCTCAAACTCATCCCAGCAAAATCTCGTACCTGCGATCCTTCATCCGCACCTGCGCCTTCGCAGGTGCGGAAATAAGCTCGCACCTGCGGTCCTCATCCCAGCCAGCCATACATCGCACCTGCGGCGTCCAAGCCGCTCCTGTGGCTTCGCACCTGTGGCCAAAGCCTCGCAGGTGCGGTCACACCAGACACCAGCAACCTTCATCTCTTTTCCAACTTCAAATTTGATCCGTTAACCATCCGGGATCCACCCGAGGCCCCCAGGACCCTGTCCAATCACACGACTCAGTCCCATAACATCCCGCGAACTTTCTCGAAGCATCAAATCACATCAAACAACGCCAAAATCACGAATCGCACTAAAATTCAAATTTATGAACTTTGAAATTTCAAACTTTCACATCCGATGCTAAAACTTATCAAATCACGTCCGATTGATCCAAAATTTTGCACACAAGTCATATTCGACGTTACGGACCCGCTCCAACTTCCGTAATCGCATTCCGACCCCGGTATCAAAATTTCCATTTTCGGTCGAATTTCTCAAAAACCTTCAAATTTCTATCTTTAGCCAAATAGCTTCAAAATAACCTACGGACATCCGAATTCACTTCCGATCACGCTACCAACTCCAGAATCACCATACGAAGCTATTCCTAGACTCGGAACCCCGAACGGACATCTATAACACTGAGATGCCTTACAACCCAAATTTATGAAATCCTTCCAAAATGCTATCTTTCATAAGATACGCCGAAACACTCCCGGGTCATCCAAATCCCGATCCGGACATACGTCCAAGTCCGAAATCATCATACGAACCTGCTGGAACCTTCGAATCCCTATTTCGAGGTCGTTTACTCAGAATCCCAATTCTGAAATAAGAATTTTCCTCTCAATTCAACTCCGAACTTCCCGAATTTAATCTCCGACCATACGCACAAGTCTTAGTACCTGAAATGAAGCTGTTCATGACTTCCAACCGCTGAATGACGCGCTAGAGCCCAAAACAACCGGTCGGGTCATTACATTCTCCCCCACTTAAACAGACGTTCGTCCTCGAACGTGCCAAGAACTGCTCTGGAGTTAAGTGAAATCACTGTTTAGCACCTTGTGCACCTGCCCATGCTACCACAACCCCGTTGAGCACATTAGCTTGATCAAATCTGAATATATTCCCTTCTATTCACACAATAAGCTCATAACCCAGATCCAACTCTTGAAATTCTCTGTCATGCCTTCTTCTAATGTACGAGCACCATATCAATTACCACCCAGGGCACCAAAGCACGACTGCGTACCTTTTCTTAATCAGTACCATGCACCGCATAATTCTCCATGTAGCCACCATGACATTCCCTGAACCCCAACAGCCCAAAATTCTACGAATTTGATGCTCCCAATGCACCTTATCGTACCTATACATACATCCTGCTATAATGCTGACGATACCACCACAACGGAGGAGATGTGTAGAAATTCATAACCATCTGCAGAGTTAACCACACGTTGAAATATCTTCTTTAAACTTAGATCATCATCTCACTGCAAACCAAAAATGGCAATTTCCCTGCAATATAATTGCATAATCCTATCACACCGATCCCAAATTTATAAATCTCATCTCACCTAGTATGAACTTCTCAGATAACCAATCACCCCAGACATAACCAACAGTCTCACACGATGCCACAATGCACCAATAGGCCACAATTCGAACACGACACATAAGGAAATGACTTCAGAAAGGGACTACTCGACTCGCTTATAAATATGAACTTCCCTCAAAGAAGTAGGACGTAAAACACAAGAAAATAATTATGGGAGCCTTGCTCCACATCGCACTGTTGCGGCGTGCAACCCGATCCAAATAACATACCCGTGGCGGCGTGCCACCCGATCCCATCACAAGATTTACATAAGGAATTACATACCTGGAGCTGAATTGCTCACTATTACTAATTACTGAATACTGACCTCAAGTACGCTAAGTGCAGAACACCATTCTGGGAAGACTGATATAGACATATGCTACAAAACTCTAGCACAACTGAGGTGCGATACATAATCTGAATCTCAAGAGCCATCCTGCTCACATAAGCCCATCGCTACGCGAAATCTCAACACATAAGAAATTATCAAGCCGTTTTATAACTCACGCGACACGTTATAATATCACATGAATTTGACGAAGGCGGGACAATGCCTGATATTCCAACACCCCTCCTTGAGGAGCGCTATACTGAAATGAACACATCTGACTCGCATGAAGCCCATAATCTTGTTTAAATCCATTCATTCACTTCAAGCCGATTCTGCTCGCACTGAACTAGGCTGATAACCTTACCTGGGTCCGTAATAACCCACCTTTTTCTCATAACACACTAGAGCAACCATCATAGCAGGGACAAACACCCCACAATCCACAACCAACAGGACCGAACGCCTTTAAGCCATATATTCTCAAATAAGCAATATTGCACTTCCTTATACTTGGTCCAAATCTTCAATCAATCAGGTGACTACAAGTCACGCTTACATAATCTTCCTGTGGTCACGCTCCCACGAATTTTCACACAGGTAGCCAATATGCACATCTATACCACCGACCACCCTAAGGCTGTAAAACAATTCAAGGACCTATAATCAGGATACAAAGCCTTTTTCACCAAACAACGATCTCAGGTGACACTGAAGACAACATCAGCTTATTCTAGACATTCAAATCCATTGTTCTTGCTCCTCTGAGCTCGTGCCATCCTTGTCAACAGCGAACTGCAAATCTCAATTCTTACTTCCAGTTACATACTGCTTACTGCACCTAACGTGCCGATAAGGGATGGCATAGGAATTCCATCATAACTTCTGAACCACTAATAGGGTGAACACTTCATAACATATAGAAATCTTTTACCCACCTCAAATCATGAGAACCATAACAACACCCAAGTGAGTTCTCACCCTCATAGTACATGCAAAACCTTAAGTAATGGACTGAACCACCATAACCTTCCGGGATCCGCCTACACCTGACAGTCCAAAGCACTTGAATGCTTCCAACTGAAATCTATTACGGCGGCCGACAAGCCCCGCACACATCTGTACAAACCATACATATATTGAATCACACCGAAGGAACTGATCACGACCGAACATGCGCTGTTCCATCATGGCTAACCAATCCATCTTCTTTAAATCATATTTAATTGTCTCAAGATAATAGTAACTTCTTTCGACTCATAGCAAATCACCCCTCACTCATCCCAAGTGACCTTGATTCACGAGACCATGTTGCCTAAACTCCCGCAACCCGTCTCACAACCTCCTGAAAATCTTTCTACAATTCAAAGTTTATTTCTCTCACTCCTCCAACACTATCATGCGTGCTGAAATAACATCGAACACTCCAACTATTTTCCTTCTCCTCAGGGATTATACTGCAAAAGCTCGATTCTTAATCATACTGCTGCCTGAAACCCTTAAACACCACAGTCTCTAACTTTCAGATTCACTAGGACCGCTACTGAGAGTCACCCACTCTGACTGGCCCCTAATACAATAACCTCCAAGGCTCTTCTAGCACACGAACATTGATCTCAATGAAGCACGTGACTGAGTCACTACCCTTACAACTTGCCTATGCCTTAAGCATACATTCTGAATCTTTCAAATCCTAACCCTGGTCCAATAGGACCATCTTCGCACATTTTTCATCATATGCCATGCTCAATTACCGCTTTACTCCTTTCTCTTTGGTGTAACAACTTGCCGATATGCCTACAATCTGCGGTCCCATGAGGACACAACCCTACAACCCAACTGCAGGTGGTGGGGCTCCGCCTACTTAGCCCGAAGCTACTCCCTGCACCACTCCAGACACTGCTGAGATCTTTTCGTCTTGTCGACATGACCTTGCTCAACCAATCCATCCAATTCTTCCGAATTTCCCTGTTAGCATTCCCCAAATACTCAATTTTCTAGCACCATTTACACATTCTGCTTCCTACCGACTAGCCACTGGGATCCCTCACAGAAACTTGCCAACCCCACAACCGCTATCCTACTCACAGAAGATAACCCACCTGTGGAAACTCACAATTCGACACCTTCCACTACGCTGTGAGGAACACTTTCGACGATATCGAGACCCCCATCCTAAGCTTTTCCTCCTTCACTGACTTGACTAGTCCTTCCTCTCCCCATGGACATCCACTATGCGCGCGACAACATCTTCTGATTCCAAGCTATGTTGCATCCTTCTTCATCTCTAACAACTTCTCTCTGGGGCATCTAGCCTTCCGCCAAATCACCATCATTTCGGTTTAAGCTTGTGGACCTACTCCCTGTCCATAAAATTTCTCAGATCACTTCAACTCCTCCTCAAGGCAGGCAACCGCCTTTCCACTGAACTCATAGATATATTGCCACTTCTTACTTAGTTGAACTCATTCCTTTAAGTAACCACCTGACTTCCGTCCTTGACGCCGGACATTTAGAGATTTAGCCGCTACCTAACACTTCTCACATGACTTCCTTCATCACATGCTCCTTAATTGCGGCCTCAATTCAATATCATTCTCTGTAGCTCTTGAACCAGCAGATCACCATGACTTCAAACTCTCTGATGATCATCTTTCTTGAGCTGCCTTCATTAGAAACGCTCATTCAATACTTTAACCACCGCACACCACGGTCTATAACAGCTGCTTCTTCGACACTGCTTCACAACACTCTAACCCAATGCAGCCGAAGAACTATAACGCCGACGAACTTAACACATTCTATTCTATCAAACATCGGCACCACAACATGGGTGAATACTCCACCTTGGTCGATGACACCAAGCTTCATTACTTTTATCACCGAAAACCTGGCCTATTTACAGTTCATTGCCTTTCCTCTGCCGGAACTGAAATATCGAAATCTCGAAATCACACTCTGAGAAGACCTCCCTTCAATCCATTCATCACCCCCATCCTACGGGAAAGCATTCTACCGCTCATATCGACATCGCGCGATAACCAATCGAAACATCATCACTATCTGAGCATAGCCTCAAGGCACTCAAAAACACAGCTACTGAGCTGAAATAACATCATATTCTTCTGCAGGGCGACAACAACAGTCCAATGGACTATGCATGGACAAAAATCACGCACCGTATCTGTAGCCCCATTACAATTCCTCAAACTCTGGATTATAGGAAGCGCTCCGCGACGTATAAGATCGAGTAGGAAGAAACATAGGCATAAGCCTGAGAGGAATCAAATCGCACGATGAGATATCAAGAAGGGAAGTACTCCTAACAGCCTTGTAGCCTCTCGAAGATAAGTCCAGACGTCTCCGTACCGATCCGCAAGACTCTACTAGACTTGATCATGACTCGTGATACCTACGGGAACCTAGTGCTCTAATACCATGTTGTCACGACCCAAAATCTAGAGGTCGTGATGGCGCCGGACACTACTGTCAGGCAAGACAACCCCTAATTAGTAGAAATATTTTCGGCTTAACAATTTCGAAATCGTTGCATTTTTCTTGTATTTATAATCAACTAAATAAATTTTTGGAAATTAAATTCGACAGAAAAAAATTTAATTTAATAACATAAATTTCAACACATCCCCAGAACCCGGTGACACAAGTACATGAGCAACTTCTAAGAATTTTCTACAAATACTACAAAACTTGCCCGAAATACAAATTGGACAAGAAATTTTAAAATAAAAATACAATACATAGAGGGAAACTCTGTCAGCTGCGGAACACCACCGGATAATGCAACACGTCAAAGTCTTCATGTCAATCACATCCCAAGAGGGCACCTGTGCAACAAAATGCATAGAAGTGTAGTATGAGTACAAAAGCAACGTGTACTCAGTAAGTATCCCGCCTAACCTTAGAGAGGTAGTGACGAGAGGTCGAATTTGACACTTGCTATAGGTCAGTATAGCATAATCTAAGTGTGAAGCTAAACATGAGAATCATAATCAATTAATCAAATAATCTGAGATTAGAAACATCAATAAATATCAATTTGATCCACAATTGTTTTCACAGAAATTTTCCTTCTTTTAAACTGGCAACTCAAAATATACTCAGGCCAATAAAAAAGTATGAATCACAAGAAAATACGTAGCATTTATCATGCGCAACAAATATGCCGAGGGTCGAACGGAGCGGACCAAACAATAATTAAACTGTGCACTGCCGAAGGGTCCAACTGCCCGAACCATAGATGCATCTATTTTTCCCCGCTCGCGAATCGATCATGCGACACGGTCAACATAATAAATACGGCTAGCTTGCTCGCGAATTATACCTGCCACTCAGGTGCTCATAGGTACACGTATTCACATAAAGGAATCCACATTTTTGTTCAAGAAGACATTTTCCCATAGAAGTAATAAAATTCTCCTTAATTAAACATGACGATAATATTTAGAATATATTTATGGAAATTTGTTTGTTAAATCTTAACAGTATTCAATAAGTAACCTTTCCAAGAACACCCTGATCCACGGGGGAAATCAATCCTATTTCCAAATAATTAAGAAGATACGCTCTAACCCTTTTAGGAAAATAGATTACCAATTTATTAGTATTATCAGATTTCTATCATCACGGATCGCATATACAGCACGTAAGGCATGCTAGTGGGTCCTAGACTACCCGGACATGGCATAACAGTAGCTACGCACGGACTCCCGTCACCTCGTGCGTACGTAGCCCCCACAAATAATTGCATATATTTATTTAAGTCACCTAGGGGGAAAATTCCCCCTCACAAAGTTAGAAAGGAGACTTACCTCGCTTCGGGATTTCCATAAACGGCCTCCAAGCCTTCCCGATGACTCCAATCGATGCACAATGCTCCAAAACTATCCAAATGATGATAAACCAGTGAGAATATACCCAAATGTTTGCTAAAAATTCAGATCAAATAATTTCCCAACTCCGCTCAATGAATTGACCAAAATGCACTCGGGCCCACGTGCCCGGATTCCGAAATTTCTTAAAGATAAACTCTATCCATAGCTTTACTAGCTCAAATATACAATTTACTCAAATATTCATGCTCAATTCGTGGTTAAAGTCCAATTTACCAAATTTTCTAGGTTTTCTCCCACAAATCCCAATCTCTTACTAATTTCCATGTTCAAATCTATGTACAACCTTGTATTTAACTCAAAAATGGAAGGAATTTACTTACCTAGTGATGCTTGGTGAAAATCCTTTCTTGAAGCTCCTAAAAAAATGCCCAAACCAAAGAATAAGTGAAGAAATGACCAACATATCTCGGATTTAAAACATTCTGCCCAAGCCATTTTTCGCACATGCGGCCCAGTACCTGCACCTGCGGAAATTCCATCGCAGGTGCGGCTCTAACTCATCCCAGCAAAATCTCGCACATACAACCCTCCCATAACATACCGCGAACTTGCTCGAAGCTTCAAATCACATCAAACAACAGCGAAATCACGAATCACACTAAAATTCAACTTTATGAACTTACAAATTTCAAAAATTCACATCCGATGCCGAAACTTATCAAATCACGTCTGATTGATCCCAAATTTTTCACACAAGTCATATTCGACATTACGGACCCGCTCAAACCTCCGGAATCGCATTCCGACCCCAGTATCGAAATTTCCATTTCCGTTCGAATTTCTCAAAAACCTTCAAATTTCTATCTTCACCCAAATAGCTTCAAAATAACCTACGGACATCCGAATTCACTTCTGATCGCGCTCCCAACTCCAGAATCACCATACAAAGCTATTCCCAGATTTATGAAATCCTTCCAAAATGCTATCTTCCATAAGATACGCCGAAACACTCCCGAGTCATCAAAAACCCGATCTGGACATACGCCCAAGTCCGAAATCATCATACGAACCTGATGGAACCTTCAAATCCCGATTCCGAGGTCGTTTACTCAGAATCCCCATCTTACTCAATTTCTTCCATAAGATACATCGAAACACTCCCGAGTCATCCAAAATCCCAATCAACGCGAAGAGCATTCAGCAGCCCAGCCCATTTCCTTCTCTGTGAACGCGGCCCACCTTCCGCGATCGCGAAGAAGGAAACCATACAACAACATCTGGTTTTCTGAACTTAGCTACCGGGGGTCCAAAACTCATCTGAGCCCCTCGGGACCCCGTCCAAAGGCACCAACAAGTCTGTATTCATGATAGGGACTCGCTCGAACTTCTCGAACGTGAAAAACAAAACAACGAAACTCAGAATTTGACCCCAAAACCAAATTGAATCAACACATTGAACTTGAAGTTCTAGAATTCATTTCAATGCGCCGAACCGGCCTATACTACTCGGAATGACTTCACATTTTGCAGACAAGTCATAAATGACATGACAGAACTAGTCCCGATCTCAGAATTTCATTCGGACCTTGATATCATAAAATCACGTTCCCAACCAAATTTCAAATTTAAGGAAATCGTTATTTCTATATCGGGCGCTGAAACGCCCCCGGGTTATAAAAAACTCATTCCGAACATACGCTCAAGTCCAAAATCATCATACAAAGCTACTGAAACTGTCGGAATTCAATTCCGAGGTTGTTTACTCAAAATGTTGACCGAAGTCTAACTTGGACAAATAGGCCAACCTTAAGGAACCAAGTGTTCCTGTATTGCTCAAAACACTTTCAAATCCTGAACCACCAGTCCCCGAAAGTCACAAATCACAAGAAGCCGCTATGGGAAGACATAGACAAGGGAACGGGGTTCGATAACGTAAAACGACCGATCGGGTCGTTACATTCTCCCCCTCTTAAACAAATGTTCGTCCTCGAACGAGACTAGAATCGTACCTGAAGTGCTGAATAACTGTGGATATCTGCTCTGCATGTCTTCCTCGGACTCCCAAGTCGCCTCATCGACTGGTTGGCCCCTCCACTGGACCTTCACGGCAGAAACTCTCTTAGACCTCAACTGGCGGTCCTGCTTATCAATAATAGCAACTGGATCCTCCTCGAAGCCCAACTTCTCATCCAACTGAATAGTGCTGAAATCAACCACGTGAGAAAAGTCGGAATTATACCTCCGGAGCATGGATACATGAAAGATCGGATAAACTCCTGATAAGGCAGGAGGTAAGGAAAGCTCATAAGCAACCTCTCCGACTCGTCTCAATTCCTCGAAAGGACCTATAAACCTGGGACTCAGCTTGCCCTTCTTCCCAAATCTCATAATGCCCTTCATCGGAGAAACCTTTAGCAGAACCTTATCTCCCTCCATAAATGCTACATCCCGCGCCCTCTGATCCGCGTAACCCTTATGTCTAATCTGAGCTGTGCGGAGCCTCTCCTGAATTATCTTCACCCTCTCCAAAGCATCTCTCACCAGATCCGTGCCATATAACTTAGCCTCGCCAGGCTCAAACCACCAGATAGTAGAACGACACCGCCGACCATAGAAAGCTTCAAATGGAGTCATCTCGATGCTAGACGGATAACTATAATTGTACGCAAACTCCGCCAAAGGCAAAAACTGGTTCCACTGACCCCCAAAATCAAGCACACATGCCCTGAGCATATCCTCCAATATCTTAATCGTACGCTTTGACTGGCTATCAGTCTGAGGGTGAAATGCTGAGCTGAGATCTATCTGAGTGCCCATCACACTGTGCAATGCTCTCCATAATGCGAGGTGAACTGAGGACCTCGATCTGATATAATGGACACCGGTACACTGTGCAACCGAACTATCTCCCGAATAGAAATCTGGGCCAGCCTCTCTGAAGTGTAAGTGGTAGCCATAGGAATGAAATGCGCTGATTTGGTCAATCTATCCACAATGACCCAAACCACGTCAACCTTCCGCAAAGTCCGAGGCAACCCAACCACGAAGTCCATAGGGATGTGCTCCCATTTCCACTCAAGAATGGGCATCTGCTGAAGTAGGCCTCCTGGCCTCTGATGCTCGTACTTAACCTGCTGGTAATTGAGGCACCTAGCCACATACTTCACAATGTCTTTCTTCATCTTCCTCCACCAGTAATGTTGCTTCAAATCACGATACATCTTCGTCGCTCCTGGATGAACAAAATACCGAGAATTGTGCGCCTCTGCTAGAATCCTCTCCCTCAGGCCGTAAATATCAGGAACACAGAAACGGCCCTGGAGTCTCAAAACACCATCCTCGCCCAAGGTAACCTCCTTGGCCCTACCCTAGACCACTGTCTCCCTAAGCTCTTCCAAACACGAATCATCGAACTGTCGAGCCTTAATATTTCCCAGCAATGAAGACTGAGCCACCACATGAGCTAGAACTCGACGAGGCTCCGAAAGGTCTAATCTTAAAAGGCGATTAGCCAAGGACTGAATGTCCAAGGCTAGAGGTCTCTCCACAGCTACAATGTAGGCCAAGCTACCCATACTCTCTGCCCCTCATGCTCAAAGCATCTACTACCACATTTGTCTTGCCCGGGTGATACAGAATGATGATATCATAATCCTTTAACAACTAAAGCCACCTACGCTGCCTCAAATTGAGATCCCTCTGCTTAAACAAGTGGTGCAAACTACGGTGGTCGGTATAAACCTCACAAGACACACCATACAAGTAGTGCCTCAAAATCATCAGAGCATGAACAATCGCCGCCAACTCCAGGTCGTGCACATGATAATTCTTCTCATGAACCTTCAGCTGATGCAAAGCATAAGCAATAACTCTCTCGTCCTGCATCAACACACATCCCAACCCGACGCGTGAAGCGTCACAATACACAGTATACACCCCAGAACCGGAAGGCAACGTCAGAACTAGTGCTGAGGTCAATGCGGACTTGAGCTTCTGAAAGCTCACCTCACACTCATCGGACAATCGAAACCGGGCATTCTTCTGAGTCAATCTAGTCAATGGAGCTGCAATAGAAGAGAATCCCTCCACGAATCGACGATAATAGCCTGCCAGGCCCAGAAAGCTCTTGATCTCTGTAGCTGAAGTAGGACGCGGCCAAATCTGAACTGCCTCAATCTTCTGTGGGTCAACCTTGATGCCCTATCCAGATACCACATGCCCCAGAAATGCCATAGACTCTAACCAAAACTCACACTTGGAGAACTTAGCATACAACCTCTGTTCCCGCAAGGTCTGGAGCACAACTCTCAAATAATGCTCATGCTCACCCAGGTTCCGTGAGTAAATCAAGATGTCATCAATGAAGACGATGATGAAGGAATCTATATACGGCCTGAATACCATATTCATCAAGTCCATGAATGTTGTTGGGGCATTAGTCAAACCAAAGGACATCACTAGGAACTCATAATTTCCATATCTGGTACGAAATGCAGTCTTCGGAACATCTAAAGCCCGAATCTTCAACTGATGATAACCCGATCTCAAATCAATCTTGGAAAACACACGAGCACCCTGCAACTGGTCAAATAAATCGTCGATGCGCGACAGAGGATACTTATTCTTAATACTAACCTTATTCAGCTGGCGGTAATCAATACACATCCGCATAGACCCATCCTTCTTCTACACAAATAAAACAGGAGCACCCCATGGAGATACACTCGGCCTGATGAACCCCTTAGCCAACAACTCCTCAAGCTGCTCCTTCAACTCCTTCAACTCCTTAGGAGCCATACGATACGGGGGAATGGAAATAGGCCGAGTATCTGGAGCTAAATCAATACAAAAATCAATATCTCGCTCTGGAGGCATGCCTGGAAGGTCTGAAGGAAACACATCTGCAAGCTCTCGAACAACTGGCACCGAATCAATAGTCGGAGACTCAGCGGTGGTGTCCCGCACATAAGCAAGGTAAGCCAAACACCCCTTCTCAACCATATGCCGAGCCTTCACGAAAGAAATGACCCGGTTGGATGCATTAACTGAAGAACCTCTTCACTCTAGCCTAGGTGACTCAGGCATGGATAAAGTAACAGTCTTGGCATGGCAATCCAGCACAACATGATGAGGAGCTAGCCAATCCATTCCTAGAATAACCTCGAAATTAACCATGTCAAGCAATACCAGGTCTGCCCTGGTCTCAAGCCCACAAAAAGTAATCACACAAGACTGATAGACCCAGTCTACCACTACGGAATCGCCCACAAAAGTGGACACGTACATAGGAGAACCCAAGGAATCACAAAGAACATCTAGGAAATGAGCAAATAGAGAGGAAACATATGAATAAGTGGACCCTAGGTCAAATAATATTGAAGCCCCTCTACCACATACTGAGATAGAACCTATGATCACGGCGTCTGAGGCCACTGCATCTAATCTGGCCGAAATGGCATAATCTCTGGCTGAGGCACCTGAATACTGAACTCCCCTAGAGGGAACAAGAGCTATCTGACCTCCTCCTGACTGGCCTCCCACTCTAGGATGACCCCTGCCAACCTGTCCTCCACCTCTACGTGATCGGACTGCTAGTGCTGAACTCATAGGCTGGTAACCCTGCTGTATAAACTTGCCCCGGTACCTAGAGCAATCTCTCCTCACATGGCCTAATTCCCCGTACTCAAAGCATCTCACATGTGGCATATCCTGATGTCCTGAAGAAGAAGAGTCCCGAATGGCCAGAGTGCAGTGTAAACCCTCTGGCATAGCACTGTAATAAGGACCGGAGGATCTCTAGAGACTGTAGTAACCAGTGGGTGCACTCTGGATGGCTGGAGGACGGTAGGAGCGTTCTGGCATGGCACTGAACTGAGGCCTCACTGGAACACCACATGGAGGTAGTGGAGGTGCTAAATATGAAGGTCTGCTGGACTGACCGCCCCCAAACTGACCTCTGCTCCTAGCTGGGGTATCCCTTGAATCACCGGAGAATATGGACCTCTTATCCTGCTGACCCTGCTCCCTGCTCCTCAACCGGTAACCCTCGATCCTATGTGCAATCTCTACTACGAGACCCATCTCCACCTCTCTGGCCATGGTGGCTCTAATACCTGGATGTAACCCAGCCACGCATCTCCGCACCCTCTCAGCATCAGTAGGCAATATCATAAGTGCATGGCGTGACAACTCTGAAAACCTCGCCTCATAATCCTCCACCGACGTCTGCCCCTACTCAAGCTGCTCGAACCGACGACACTGCTCTTCCCTCTCTGAGGGTGGAATATAACTGTCCAAGAACATCTGAGCAAACTGCTCCCAAGTAATCGGGGAGAACCTGCTGGCCTGCTGAGTATGTAAGACTGCCACCACTGGCAAGCTCTGCCCTCTAGCTGAAATGTAGTGAGGTCGACCCCATGAGACTCCAAAATCCTCATGTTGTGCAGCCTGCCCCTGCACCTATCGATGAAGTCCTGCGCATCCTCACTCCGCTCACCCCCGAAGACTGGAGGGCGTAGTCGGGTCCATCTATCCAACATCTTCTGTTGGTCACCCTCTGCAACTGGCTTGGGCTCTGGTGCTGCTACTACCCGTTGGGCCCCACCCACGGGCGGTGTACCCGGGGTATGATGTGATACTGCTGTCTGTCCTACGGCCTGTGCAGTAGGGGTCTGGACTCCCCCTCCCGCCTGAGAAGTGGCAGTATCTGCTGGAAATAGGCCAGCCTGGGACATGGTGTCCATGAACCTAATCATACGGCCCATGACCTCCTGGAAGCCCGGCGTCGTCATAAAATTTGTTGGCGCAGGAGCTACTAGAGGCACCTCATCCTGCTCCTCGATGATAGGGTCCTCTGGTGGTGCGGGTGGTATAGCTCTGGGACGTCCTCCTCCCCTACCTCGGGCAGGTGCCCTACCCCTGCCCATACCACGACCTCGAGCGGTGGGGGTAGCGGCCTCTCCCGGATCAGGAACGTCAGATGCACGCGTCCTCACCTTCCATGAGAGAATAGAAGAACAAGTTTGAGTACATCATCGACTGCACGATAGAATATGAACAAAGAGAGGTTTTCTAACACCCTATAGCCTCCTGAAGATAAGTACATACGTCTCCGTACCGATCAACAAGACTCTACTGGGCCTGCCCGTGACTGGTGAGACTTACATGAACCTAGGGCTCTAATACCACGTTGTCACGACCCAAATCATAACTCAGGTCATGATGGCGCCCAACTGCGAGGTTAGGCAAGACAACATGAATTACGCTAAGTGTTTCAGTCCCATTTGGTTTCATAATTCAATATTTACCAATTTTAACAAGCATAAAACATAATGTCTAAAAATGATAACTCAGTGGTAAATGATATATCTATAAGATACGAGGGCTAAAAGATAAGCATATATATGAACAACCCAAAACCCAGAAATAACCACCACGTGTGTTTGCTAGAAACTAGTGTCACGAGTGTCACGGGCATACTAACTGAATATACAAAAGACAATATATATATACAATCCCACTATCTGAATGAAATAGACGGGAAAATAACATAGGAAAACTCCATGGTGCTGTTGTTGATACCCAATTTTTCCTCAAAATATTTTCAAACCTGTATATAAGCTTTCAAAATCACTCTTTGCAATAATGAATATTTTTCCTAATTTTTTTCATATTTTTTTCTGAATCATTTCCATATTTATTTAATATTTTATATCTAAATAATTCATAAATTGTGATCTAAATAATCTCAAAATATTTTCCAATTCAGTATGTCATTTATAATCACTTTTTATTTGTTAAAATTCAATTATTTCATAAATTGGCTAGTTGAGTCTTATTTAATTGCAATTACAATTATTTTGCAATTACGGCCTAATTAGACTTTTTATACTTTTAAAATTCGAATTTCATGTTTCTTACATTTTTAATACTTTTTATACATTTTTTTATACAATTATTAATTATTTTGTATTAATTAATTATCCTATTTTATTAGGTATTTAACATTTAGCCACTCTTATTTAAATTAAACCCAAATCCCAGCCCTATTGCACCAACCCACTATCCAGGCCCAAACCTTTATCTGCCAGACCCAACTTATCAGCCAATCCTAGTCGTTGATCATTTTGATCAACGGTTTAGAATCCACCTACAATATTTAAACCCCTACCAACC